>JALDNG010000070.1:1410000-1480923 GCA_024349245.1 Neodontobutis hainanensis | reverse complement strand
TGGAGCAGGTGAAGGGGGTGCAGTAGGGAACAGTACTGGTGCTAATCCATGTCTAGCTGCAAACTCTGCTGCTCTGTGCTGAATTCGCCAGGTCAGTCGGAATTCACATTTAGAGATGTATCTCCTCCAGTGCTCTTCTAGATACAGCAACAGCTCAAACTTTTCTGTATAGTTCTCCCAACACAAAGGTGCTTCCAATATGTCTTTTCTGGAAAACACAGTTGATTTAGAGGCAGTTCTGTCTGCTTTACGATAATAAAAATGAATGCCATTATTATTCAGTAACCTTTGATCAGTGAAGGATGTTGGATCTTTGAGTGTTCTGATGAGATGGTTCAAGTCAGGTATTTGATACGGTTTCAGCTGGACCTCATATTTTTGCTTCATGACTGACAGACTGTGACAATTATTAAAACAGAAAATTTTCATTTAATATTGCATGTTCAAATTGTCTTGAGGGGCCCATGCAGGAAGGGAGCGAGGCTGAGGGCGCCAGCTCTTTGCCCAGCTTTGTCAAACACTGAGCCTCAATAAAGCGCACAATGTGAAATGAAGTTGAGGCGTGGCTTGAATCGAAGGACTGTTAAACTCAACCTTAATTTCACAGCTGTGCCCTGCATCAAAGCTGGACAATGGTTGCTAAACAGTATGATTAGCAGTATGATTAGCAACCCCACACACACACACACACACACACACACACACAAAAAGAATATGGTTTGCGTTGTAAAATGTAATTTAGGATATTTTCACCTTCTTTTTCATGGCCAAAGCAAAAAAGAAACAACAAAAAAGTGCCAGTTTTTTATTTTCTGAAAATGGATGTGGTGATAGGAAAGAGCGCCAAATGCAGTACCTGCTGTTCGCCGATGGCACTATTCAACAGAACACTGCCAATCATATAGTCAAGTGTAGAAAAAATAGTTCTGAAACTTTAGAAGACCGTTTCTTATGAAAACACCAACCTCAGCATTATTTCTTCTTTCCTAGTATGCCTAAGGTCAAAAATACTTACCAGACTATAGTAAATGCAAAATTCTTCACTAGTGAGCAAGTGCACACAATATAAGCCTTATTATCCTTATTGGTACAAAAGGTCTACTAATATGCCTGGTAACACAAATATGGTCTTCTACTACTGAGATCCAAAACAGTCACTAGTGCTACTAGTGACACGCATGTCTACTAGTGGGTTTCAAAATGTGCACTAGTTGTACTGGTGTCGAAGTGAGATCTGAACAGCTCACATTTAGGCGAGATGTTTAGCATTTGAAGGCTTAAAATGTGTGCGCTAGTACCCGTGAGGAATTTGGCATCTATTAGTAGTTTACTACTAGTAAGAATGTTTGAACTTAGACTTACTAGAAAAGAAAAATAAGGCTAATATTGGTGTTATCAGAATAAATCTTCAAATAAGTTTCTAAACTTGATTGATTGACAGTCTTTTTTCAAATAGTGTCACCAAACAGCAGTTACTGCATTTGGCGCTTTTACCTATGACCACATCCATTTTCAGAAAATTTAAAAAGGTCAGTTTTTGATTCTGTGCAAATAGAAAATGAAAATGTCTCTTATTCAATTTGGCCATGAAAAAGTAAAACAGATGGTATGTTATTTGGGGGATTTTACAGCAAAAATCAAACGACTCATTCTTTGACTTTCAATACCCATTTCTGAAAAGAAAATATAATTACTCAAACAAAAAATACTGTTATTTGAAATTTAAATATTACTGTTGTAACTTACGTTTTAGTAGTTTCTGGACTCCTTATTTCTCTCTGAGTTTTTCTTTGTCTTCGAAGGAAGTATAACTTGTCTTTTTTAAATATTCAAAGAAATCCAGTCCAACCTGACAGATGTTTTATCGATTAATGAACCATGATCACATGTAATATAAAATTAATATCAATAACAACATTATTGTTGTTTCATTGTCCGATCAGCGCTCAGTTATGCTGAACACTTCTCTGGAAATCACTAACTCTTTTGTTTCCTTTTTCGTTTCTGCACAGCCCACACAAGCCCAGACAAGCTAGTGCTGTGGCCCGATAAGTTCACGCCCCACACAACTGATGGACACTTTTTATCCACGTGGCCAGACCAAGGTCGCTGCTCACACAGGGGTGGCACAGAAACTGATATTATCTTTTCATTTCTGTGGGAAGTTTACTGTATAACTAGTTTTGCATACAGAGACTGACATAGAATTACATTACACAATAAATATCTATATATAATAATATTTATATTAGTCTATTAGCAAATAAATGTTTTATAAATCACTTTTTAACCAACAGGACTCCTGTCTGGTGGAAAATGAAACTAATCTAATTTACAAACATAAATATAATAAATGAGTGTAGCCAATGCAGTTTAATCTGTCATTCTGTTCACAAGTAAATAACTTCTGATAGAAAACTTTTTTTCCATTTAAGGGTCTAGAGCTACTTTAAAACAGCAAGTCCAGCCTTAGGCTTAGCTCGGCAAGATAACACCTACTGATCACAAAAATACTCACATGGTTTAGTGTATAATACAGAAGCCGTAAGTGCCCATAGGCTCCATAACATTTTTTTCTCTTATTTTCACATTATAACAAGTTAATTCTGTAATTTTTCCAAGATAACAACTTAATTTTTAATTTATCTTGAGATATTGTTTTAGCTAATAACACTATGTTTTAGTGTTGTCAGAGAATATTATTCATCTTATTATAAATCCTGTCCAATTAGAGCAGAGGCAGAAGGCAGAGGTCATAGGTCAGGCTAAAGAACAGCTGCAGTGATGTCCACCGTCTATTATGTAGACATTATATCAGTAATAATTAGACCACAAACAAATTTTAAAGATTATTTTGTTTAAGTGTCGACCACTGTTTAAATGTGTCTCTTGTTTGTTCTTTAAAGCTCTAAACCAAGAATCACGTCTAGTTACAGGTCTACGTGAGTAGTAGTTGTGGTGGTGGGGCCCTATGTGAGAGCTTTTCATGGGGCCCAACACACCCTGATGCCTCCCCATCAGTGGGTCTGCCCTGACGAGATGATTGACAGATTACGGTGTGACTCCTGATGAGAGAGTCCTTAAGTTTCACTGCTCACTTCTAGTGTTGTTTTCTAGAGGGAAACTGTTTAATACTGTTGTTAAAAGATGTCAGGTGAAAATGGAGGCCTCCTCTTTTCTTTGAGGGCTTTTCCATATTAACAAAAATTGTTTCCTTTACTTCTCTCTCAAACCATCTGGCCTCTCTGGCCAAGATTTGGACACCGCTGTCCTCAAAAGACTGAAGGTGGCCAGAGCTTAATTATTACATTCTTCAGTTTTTATTTGTACAAAAAGATTATTTTCACAAATGCATTTTACAGGTCTCTCTCCTGGAAATAAGCAATATAAAAGATCATGAAATATCTAGTTTGTCATCAGCTGGTCAATCCCGTCAGAATCGAGAAATGGGATAGAAATATGACCCACTTAAACAAACTAAAATTTATAATTATTTTTTACATAATGTTTTTTTTTTATCTTTGCTAGCTTCCCAGCTTTAAAATGAATAATCAAACAATAAAAGGTTTTACTTGGTATCTCTGATGTAAATAGTACACATCCTGGTCACGTGGCGCCTGGTCTAATGGATGACAATTAGGCTGATGATTCTTTTGAACAGGTCACCTGAGGCTGGCTTAAGTTATGAGCCAAGGCGCTAAGAGCAGCTTCCCTGACCAATCAGGTCTTGATCATGTCTTTATGTCTTTTAGGATAGGTTCTTTACACCTGTCAATCCATTTAGCCCTCTATCAACTGTCTGGACAAAGTCATGTATCCAGTGGTGACGTCAAATGGAGATTTCATTTCATTACATTACATTTATTCATTTAGCTGACGCTTTTATCCAAAACGACTTACATTGTTCTACAGTAATCACCAGTGTTACAGCCACTGTAGGCAAGGTAGGTTAAGTGTCTTGCCCAAGGACACAACAACAGTATGAACTGTGGGGAGATATATATGGTCAAAATAATTATTTCTTAATAGTCAATGATTGTTTTTAATTATAAATGACTTCATGGAAAATACTACATATTTCTTGTAAAAGGTATTCTGAGGTAGAGCAGGTAGAAGAGATAAACAGCATAATTATTCGATAGAACTATACTCTGTTAACTTGGTCCTTGATGATTTGGAGCCAGATTAACATGGGTCCTGGCAAAGCATATTTTGATACAGACACGTTACCCCAATATCATGTTCCAGTAATTTTTCTTTTTCTACAAATGTTTGTATATCTTCTTGAGCTGTTGAATCAACTTGGTTTCCTCACAGGTCGTTTCTCCATTCTGGGTCCTGCTGCTGCTGAACAACACTCTCTGCAGTCTCCACTGTAAACATAAATAGGGTCATAAAGATCAGAAGGCCTTTTTAAATGCTCCCATTTGTAAAACGTCATTGTGTTTGTTACCTTCTATAATTTCAAGGTATAAAGATGAGAGTCTTGCAACAATGTCATCCTCATCTTCAGGTCGAAGAAAACCTCTGTATCCACCTTTTTCTTTGCAGTACTGGAGAAAACTACAAATATATGCAGCGGGACAAACAATGACAACATGGTATCACTTACTGTATTTGTTTTCATCAGCAATAGAACCAAAGAACAAGTTTATAAACAGAAAACTGAAGTAGTGTGAAACATACCGGGCCCAGGTGGTGTCTACTGTGAGCACCTGAGGGTTTCCCACAACAATCAGCAGGGCTTTGGCCCGAGTTACAGCCACATTGAATCTCTGGATGAAAAAAACGGTGTGTCAGAATGTCCTTTAACAGAAGCAGCTTGAGTGTCTTTACATTTACAAGACATCTACCTTCTCATTCTTCACAAAGCCAAGTTTGAACTTTTTGTCCATCTCTGCATATTCAGCGCTGCTCCGAACTGTAGACACCAGGATTACTCTCCTCTCCTGACCTTGGAACTCTTCCACCGAACCAACCTGAGCCCAACACACATCAACTGAGAAAAACTCATAGGTTTATAGCATTTATGCGGTTTAATTACCCACCTTAAGTCCATCAACTTTGATTTTATCCTTTTTCTCCACTTCATTAAGTGCCTTACGTATTTTCTGCACCTGTGATCGGGAACAATGTCTGCTTTTTAATTTTCACTCGTCCTTTCTTTTTGTTCCTTCTAATGCAGCTCATTCTGACCTGTTTCCTGTACGGGGCGATGATGCCAATGTCCTTTGGTGAGATTGTTGATAGACCTTTTTTTCCATGTGTTTGCAGCAGTTTCTTCACATAGTCTATCAGCACTTCCACCTCAGCCGTGTTGAAGAATGAAGGACTACTGGACTCACGCTGGTCCAAACCGGTCACTCCGTGGAAGATTATTGGGAAGCCCTGATGGTCAACGTTTGGTGGTAAGGTATTGATTTAGTTTGGATTAATATTTTTAAAGTTACCTTTCTTGGGAGGTATTCCCAAAAGCAGTAGGAGTTGCGTAGTAATTCATCAGCAGATGCTTGCAGCTCTCTGTCATAGAAGAGCTCATTGGGAATTTCTAAAATGTCAGGGTGTGATCTGAAAAAAACAAATAGAAATGATGTTGCTGTAATTAAATCTACATTTTTAATTAGGTTTTAACTTGTTGTTTTGCGACACCTGTAGTTGTGGAGAAGTTTGGTGACAAAGCGTTTATCAAAATTGCCATTGTCTTTCTGATAAAGAGGGAAGCTGGTCATTAAACGCTCCAAAAGAGACACACCTGCACACAAATAAAAAAAAACTAACAAATGTAACAGTACAGAACATTTACTGTAGTTTAAAAAAGAATACTGCCTTACCCATGCCATATTTCAGAACAAATGGGGATCTGAGAATGGGTCCAAGCTGTTTTGGGTCTCCGGCCAGAACGACCTGACCAGACTCTGGATCGAGAAGTCCTGTATTCCATAAATAACATTTAATACATCACTAACGATGGCACTAAAGTAACAGAACATTAAGTGCTGCTGATTGATTTACCTGCCAGTGGCACTATGCACTCAGTCTCCACAGCGTGTCCCGCCTCATCCACAAACACGTGAGTGAAATGACCTCTGGGAAGGTTTCCTGAGACGAGCCTGCAGGAAACACCCTCTGTTACAATGTGATATACAGATCGGATACAAATAAAGTATGTTTTTGTCCATACCTTCCAGCAGTTAACAATGTTGTCACCATGATTTTATACTTCATCAGCTTCTCTTTAACAGGATAAACATAACAGTCTCCTTCCAGGTTTGAGCATTCCTATAAAACCACAATGGCACAAAACCAAGCTCTAAGTCCTTAGTTTAAGAAAGAAAATTTAAGTAAGAAAATTATGGAATCCCATTAACCTTTAGCTCTTCAGGAACAACCTGTGGGTCACGGCTGCTGGCATACATCCTGAACACATTAGACTTATCCACATGGTCCAATATCTTCCTGCAGAGTAGATCAGCAGCGCTGTTGGAGGGCGCACAAGCCAGGATGTGACAGTTTGACTGGGATTTCTCAATCTGTTTGATGGCCTCCACAACGGTCACAGTTTTGCCTGAAATGTTACATTTATGAAAAAGTAAATCTTGTGTTTAACTACAGCGTTCTTAGTGACATTACCACTGGAGTGCTTAGACAGCCATAACTCAATGTGATCAGATTTACTAAAAAAGTGTGGTTGACATAAAAGGGTTTTATTAATTTACTAAGAGAAAATCTAAAAAAAGGTATAGTGAATCCAAAAGGGATTTATATCATTTTTTTTCTTTAAAGAAAAATTGAAAAAGAACCTTTATCTGAGTTTATGTTATGTTCATACATGTATGTTAGTAAACAAAAATGAAAAAAACATGTTTAATATTTTGTTGTTTATTCTGTGTTACAAGGGGACTTACTTTAACATAAGATATCTGTATGATTGAGGTCAGTATCCAAAGGTCTCCCTGTAAAGATCTAAGATGCAGAGCATGTATGCTGTACATATACTATACTGTGTAAAATACAACTGTGGTGGATTTTTTTTATAAATTATAGGCTTGAATATAGATTTGATGCTCCCGGTGCTGCTCATAGGCCACACCCACTTATCGTTTAACACAGCAGATGATTTTCCTTTCACACACGGTGTTGTACCTGTACCAGGAGGACCAAACACCAGGTAAGGGGCAGGTTTGGATGAACCTGTGACAATGTGCTGCACAGCTAGATACTGCTCTGGGTTTTCCTCCAGCTTCCTGTCAAAAAGCCTGTAAACACGAAGAGATGAGAGCTGAAAAAGTTACATATATCTTTTTAAAGTCAAAAATAAAAATGAAAATGTGTGAGAGAGACTACTTTATATTTGCACTGATAAATAGAGCAAAATAGAAGAAAAGCTGCGTACTTGAGAGGAGGAAGTGGCTTCTGTGGAGCAGGTGAAGGGGGAGCAGTAGGGAACAATACTGGTGCCAATCCATCTCTAAATGCAAACTCTGCTGCTCTGTGCTGAATTTTCAAGGATATTCGGTTTATAGTGAACTCAACGTTAAACTTCATTCCTTTTGCGAAGATATCCAGCAGCCTGATCGGTGACAGACAAATAACACCTAAATATCAAAGTATTGACAACTATTACAAAGAAAACAACTTTATGTGCTTACTCCGAGCTAAAGCCCAGTCTGACACTGTCCAGCTGCACACTGTGGACATAACCACGGTATTTCTTCTTCGTCTCTCCAACAGGCCTCACCAGCAGCGCGTCCCCTCGCAGCACAGACGGACGGTTCTCAGACACACCCGGCACCTGACAAACAAACACTAAATAAATAAGCACAACTAACTCAAGATCTCCTAGGCCCAGGCTTGTGAGATGAGGAGACATTGGGTTATAGTCCGCTTAAGTCCACCGGGGAAATATATCCCCTACGCATTAAATTACAGAATTCAGGACCTTTGTCTCTCTCTGTTACTAGTTCACACACACAGCTCTTCTACAGACAGTATAAATAATAATATTGGCATTAATGACAATAAAGTTATTCCCATTTACAGTACCTCCAGAATTAGAAGCTTGTTAGATTTGTCTTTTTCCATTGTCGCCTCTTTTTTGTCGTCATTGGGGATGTTGTATCTCCTGATGTCTACCTCCATCTGAAGCTCTTCCAGATACAGCAACAGCTTAAACTTTTCTGTATACTTCTCCCAACACAAAGGTGCTTCCAATACGTTTTTTCTGGAAAACACAGTTGATTTAAAGGCAGCTCTGTCTGCTTTACGATAATAAAAATGAATTATTATTTAGAAACCTTTGATCAGGGAAGGATGTTGGCTCTTTAAGTGTCCTGATGAGATGGTTCATGAAGTCAGGTATTCGATAGTCTTTCAGCTGGACCTCATTTTTTAGCTGCATGATTGACATACTGAATGGATGAGACAATATTAGCAAAATATTTCCATTTTAAATACTCTGATGATACTTATTGTGTGGATATAGTACCCTTCCGGTCGCTGTCCATCCACAATGTTCAAATTGTCTTGAGGGGTCCATGCAGGAAGCGATTGAGGCTTGTAAGGGGCTGTGGGCGCCAGCTCTTTGCCCAGCATTGTCATACACTGAGCCTCAATAAAACGCACAATGTGAAATGAAGTTGAGGATTGCAGGTCTGGCTTGAACTCAAAGGCTAAAGTTGCTGGATGGAACCCAATTGTACAACCGCTGAACTTAATCTTGATTTCATAGCTCTCTCCTGCAACAAAGTAGAAAATTTACTTTTTATATGTTATATAACTAACAATTTAATATATGCAGCTTGTTGTTCCTGCCTATTTGCAAAAAGGACATTGTATCTATCCTCAGTGGGTTAACAGTGGACCCAGACACAATCCAGCACAAAACATTGGAGTCAGTAATGGACACATCAGGACAAGCTCAGAAACCAGAAGAATAATCCTACCTGGACTGAGTGCCAGAGGGTTTTTCTTGGTCACTTTGTACTCATCCTCCAGAGAGAAGTACTGGAGCCAGTGCAGCGCAGTGTAGTAGGTAAAATGCACTAGTTTGGAGCCAGTGTTTTCAATATTGATAAATACAGTGTACTGTGGAATAGATAAACAGTAGTTGAAATGTCTCTGTTGTATCAGTTTTCATCAGCAGATTATTAGGAGAAGGCTGAATTTTTACTTCTTTAATACCTCACTTTCTACAAACAAGCACATTTTTCCATCAATGAACTGATCGTCAGAGGTGATCTTAATGCCATGTTTATCAGAGATGAACTCAGCCCTGTGCAGGCAAAAGCAATGTTATGATTAGAAAATAAAATAGTAGTAGCAGTGGTTCAACATGACTCACAGTGTTGTCAGTCTAGAAAAAATGTGATCTCACACAAAAAATGCTACGTGTTTAGGCTCCAAGGTTATATTGTTATCAAAAGAAAGTGTGTTTTGCAAAGCCACCTGTTTCAAGTGTGAACATTAGTCATACAGACTCATAGGATGGTGTGCAAAGTTAGTCTGGTAAGCCACACCCATTCTTTTGGGTGAAATGGTTCTGAAATCCCTTCTCTTCACAGTCACTAGAAATCCTGTTAGACTTGTACTAATCCCTTACCGGCCCTTATGAATCATACAGAAGCTTATTTTAGCTGGCTGTACTTTATTTATCTTAATGGGTGTATATATAACTCCGCCCAGAGGCAGTTTATTCTCTGTACTCTGAAAAGCCAACTCCACACTGTTCATCATACATTCCTTAAAATCTAGACAAGAGTGTTTCTGTGGAGTAAGTTCAAGGTTGTAAAACAGCCAGAGAGAAATGTGTTTGAGCAAATGGCCAACATGGGGGACGATGTAAATTCTTTCAGTAAAGGAATGATTTATGGAGCAAATGCAAATGAATCATTAAAGCCAGAAACATATCATAAAAATAGATAAGAAAAATGGGAAGCAGGTGACAAGCCAAATGAAATATAATTGCTGAGTCTACAATGTTTTATTGGTATCTATTGAAGAGCTGGCAATCACAAAAAGAAAATGATACCTGACTTTTATTTGCCATGGACCAAATGTAACAAAGAGAGGAAAAAGGGGACTTATTATTGTGTGTGGTCACCTCTGTATCTTCAGTTTGTTCATTAGCTCAGTGGCCAATTTCCTACGAGCTCGAACGCCTGTCTCTGCTTGGTCTGCTTGGTCTGCAGGGGTAGAAGCCTGTACAGATGGGACGCTGACGGCTGGCTCCTGTCCACACTCCGCCGGCCGGTGGCTCCTGCGTGAGCTCCACTGGTCCACGTACAAATCCTGGACCTGCAAGAGGAGACTTTAATGTCATATCTGATCGTTTAAATGTAAATTGGCAGTAGGCTACAGGTTGCATGTTGATATGACAAAGCGTACTTTGGGTTTAAATCTGATGTTGTTGCGTCCTCTTCCTCCTTTGGATATCATTCTACAAGCTCCCAGCGCGTAAAGAACTGATCCAAAGTTTGGATCCTTTATACCATATTTCCTACAAAAAACAAAGAACAGTTACTTTATCAAGTAATTCAAAGTGTAGTTTATTTTTACACTTTGGGTTAGTGCAGAAACTTACCTGTTCCTGAATTCCTCGTTGTAAATCTCTTTGAGAGTTTCTCTGTCTTTGATGAAAGAGCGACTAGTCTCTTTCAAAAATTCAAAGAAGTCCAGTCCAACCTGGCAGTTTTCAGTCACCTTTCTGCTTATCATGATGAATATAATGTTATGTTAAATTCACAAATAGCTGCTACAGCCACACGCACAGTAGCAAGCGTCTACGGAAAACGACCGGATTCTTTCGCTTTCTAGTCCTGTACAGCCCCAGCGGGCGGTGTCTCTCGGTCAGTGGAGATAAGACTGCAGTAATATGGAGCCGTTCAAGCTCGATAATTAGAGCAGACGCACTTCTCGGTTTTGAAGAAACGAAACTTAAATGCTATGACACAGCTTGTGATGTAGTTTCAAAACAAGGACTAGACCGTCTCCAGGTCACTAGGCAGTAGGCTCTATTAAATCTATTAAAATTATATATATATAGGCTATAACAAAAATATTAGATGTTGTAGACTTATTAACTACCACTTTTGACCAGCCTTGGCCAGAATTTCTCTACATTCACGTCCAAGTTAATGCTAAATCTGCAAAGATCCCATTTGATTAGCTAGTATCACTTAACAAGTCTGACTCGTCCCGTGAACTTAACACCTTCAACACAATGTTCTCCTGTTTCACAACGTAATAGAGTGTCTTTGCACTCTGTGGAGTTAAAATACATTCATAAACATCTCACTAGTCCGCCAAATCATGTTCCTATTTATTATTTGTCTGTGAAGGTTCTCAGTCATCCAGGTCATCTTGAAGAAAAGGTTAAAGCAAAAGCACCTGGACTCTAATATAAAGATACAGATAAAGCTCAGCTCTTTTACCAGTTGAACCCAGAATTGATAAATTCTCTTGGAATTAGAGACAAAACGTCTTCACCTTCCAGGTTCTTTTTCTTTATTATTTGTTTATGTTTAAAACCAAACTTGACCACAAGAGGGCATCACAGATTCATTTAGAGCAGACTGAGCTCCAAGTCTGTCACCAGAGCAGCAGGTTCCAAAGCAGAAACTACATCTATTTAAAAAGTGAAATATGAATGATCATATACTTTGAGTGTTTATGATATAATAAACTTTAAAGTCAATGACAGTCATGAAATTCTGTTTTAATCTTTATTTATTGATCTGGGTGTTGAAAGTGCTGTAGGCAGAACTGAACAATGAACTATAAAGAAATACACCTTTTCCTGAAGTTTGTTTTGTGATTCATTTTGGAGCAGCATTAAATCCATCAGCCTTTTGATTACTAAATACATTAGTGTTGTGTTCTTTTTCAGTAACTGAGGAAACGGATGATGCCGTGTGTCTGTCTATGACTCAGGAAAAGGGCTGTGTCTGAAGAGCATTAGGGGGCATTTGACTCACAATCTTCAGGACAGACGAGGTGTTTGTTTATCCTGGTCAGTGTTACTGCTATGTGTTTACACGTGTTTAAGTTGGTGTTGCTGTCTGCTGTGCCGTGTTTGTGTTGTGAGATTAGAATCTGGGAGTCCGACTGATGACTTTGGAGTGATGTTTTACTGTAACATCTGTCATTTGCATGGGTTTCCTCCTGACAGCTTTAGCAATGGCTCCGCTGGTGGCTATGACCCCACACAGTGTATATATCCCTGATCGCATGTGTAACAGTTTATCAAACAACATATTGATGCATTGTGTGTGTGTGTGTTTGTGTGTGTGTTTTTGTGTCATTGAACCAGAAAGACAGCAAACCCAAGAAATGACTTAAACGGCTGCAGCTGCATTTCTACGGTGTTTTAATGGAGGGACATTATGGGCTGGAGTGCTGGGTAATGACTGCTCTGGTCGTCGGAATGCCTTGATCTTATCACTGTGGCGAAAGGGGATGCTCCCACTTTCTGATGGTCTAATAGCCCCCTGTATAATAGACAGGCAGCCTGGGCCACTGAGGTCACCCGGAAACACTGGAGCTCCCACCCCCAAGCACGAGGAGCTAAACATCCAGCTAAAGCTCTACTGTCAAACTCAAAAAAAGAATTAAAAGAATTGCCATAGATGTTGGTAAATGACTTAAGACCCTTACATTTACCATATGCCACAATTAGACATGATGCAAACAAAAGTATTGAAAATAACACTTACTGGTTATGTATGAGCACTATCTCTGAGAGGTTTTTCTGTTTTAGGCTACACTTCAATTATTTAGAAGCTATGTTTTTCATTTTAAAATGTTATTCAGTGTTGCTTTAACCATACACTGTAGGTGAATAGGAATTTGAAAATTGTGATTATTATAAGTTTCCCCATGATTTACCTTTATATTATATTTTAGTCAATTTCACTCAGCTATATAATAAAAGTAATCATTTTGATCCTGATTACATTATCTAATAAAAACATGTATATGGTGATAGAATGGGTCCTAGAACCATGCCCTGCGGTACTCGGCTAACTTTTGCTTACTGAACTTATCAACTTACTGAAGATTATTCTTTCAAATGACTTATCTGTTGTCTGGTTCATGATGTAAAACCAGCAGAGGGATGCTCTTTAAATGCCAATCTCAGACTCAAACTGCTGTAACAAAATACTGTATCAGTAGTGAAGGCTGCACTTACATCTAGCCCTTTGTCTGAAGATAATGGCAGACAACATTGTTGACTTTGACTAAAGCATTTTCTGTGCTGTGGTAAGGTCTAAAAGTGACTGAAAATCTTTAAATAAACTATAAACTGTTTGACGAAAACTCTTTTAAGAATAATAAAAAAAAGAATTGTGGGTGATCTGTTTCCAAAAGAGCAAAGACCAGTTGTTTGGTCAAACCATACTCTGCTGGAACCATCAGACCTTTAGTTTGGACCAAATGAGAAAGTCCTGACCAAGCTGTTACAAGTGTGAAAAACTTTTTCAGACTTCTTATTGGTTATGATTTTCAGGATAACGATGAAGGCCATAGTTCCATGGACTTTCCTAAGCAAAAGTGGAAATCTACCAAATCAAGCACAACACAACAGCTGCAGAGTAATAAGGTATTGTCAATGAAGGTGTGCTAAAGATCAAACTGGACCACCTTGCAAGGGCTTGTGCCTTCCTATGGCCTCACCTATGCTATTATTCTGGCATATCCAAAGGTAAGCAGGCACATTTTTGAACTTGAACTTCATTGTTCAAAGCTTTTACTAAAACTTAAGCTACTTCCACAAAAGAAGACAACTGTATATATACAGTATATACAATATATATATATATATATATATATATATATATATATATTGATATACAACATATATGTTAAACTGATCATGAGCCATATAAAAATGTTTTTTCTTTTTCTCTAAGTGAAATAAATGAGGAGAAAGCAGAAGAGAGATAAGAGTGTGTTGAAAACCTGTTTATAGAGGAATGTCCTGTCACTGCTGTTGCACCTTTTACGGTCTCTCATACTGGTATACCCCTCCAAATCTCACACAACGCGCTCGAGTGTATACAAGACAAATCCTGTAAGCCCATTTGAAGACCACGACAGACTTCTTCTAATCTATTTGTTTGAAATCTGTGATGAATCTGTATTTTTTCAGCAGACCCTACACCGGTCTTATCCACACCTATTTGTCCACGTTAGAGGTTGAGTTATTTCTCAACACAACTGGTAGGATGCCTGTGTGTGTTTTGTTCTTTATCTTACTAAATGAGTGAGTAGAGGTTGGCTGTGAGGCTATCTGTCCCTCTCAGACACCCAATCTGTCTCTGTCAGTGTGCTCCCAGCCATCACACACTTCCATAGGCTGCTGCAGAAGAAGTAGGCGTCAGGGTTGTCAATGGCATTACTGTTACTATAGATAAAGAGTTACCCTGCCGCTTCATAAAAAAAAACATTATAGCGGTAATAGGTATTCTTAAAGTACGTAACCAAACTCTCAGTCAGTTTTTGAAGTTTGCATTGCATTTTGCCTTTAACCAAACCAATAATAAAGAGGAGTATTGGCCATTTTCTGAAAGTATTTCTTGTTTGTATAGAGTTTTCTAGCCTTAGTTTAATCAATAATGTTTCACTTTCATTTTACATGATTCTCAATTCTGTAAGAAAAATATATACAAAAAGTGTCCCTCTTTCATGATAGACTTGGAGCTATGGCTGTTCTGAAGTGTCCCCTTCAGTCGGCAGAAGTGGACTTATCTCCTTGTGCCTCGCTCTTGTCTGGACCCAGACAGCTCGAGGGCCACACTCAGCCTGCCTTCATCCCACCAGAGTCTCCCACTCAGACCTCCTCAGTCACATGTATCCTCCTCATGATGAGCAAGTGCTGCATAATGCTCGAGGTAACCGTTTTTGTGGGAAGTTGAAATGAAGAACTTCAGGGGCCTTACAGTGCCTCTATCTATCACCCACTAATTATTTGTTACTTCTCACTGTTGCTTATTTGGGACATTATTTTACACAAAATTTGTTGTTTGATCTATAACCTCTAGTCTCCTATGTCATTTATTTTTGTTAAAAAGAGCTTTTAAAAAAGTGTCACATCTGCAGGGGTCTGGGTTTGACTCCTGGCTTGGGACTGTTTCCTCCACAATGTTCTTCTCTCTACCCATTGTTTCCTGTGTTTCCTGTCTAATAAATATCTAT
Source organism: Neodontobutis hainanensis (assembly GCA_024349245.1). NCBI lineage: Eukaryota > Metazoa > Chordata > Actinopteri > Gobiiformes > Odontobutidae > Neodontobutis > Neodontobutis hainanensis. The sequence continues at coordinate 1,465,731 of JALDNG010000070.1, read as the reverse complement.
ACACACACGAACATATCTCACCCCACCTTCATTTGATCACACAATCAAAACAACTATCACCTAGTATCAACTTCAATATCAAAAAGGAAAAATTCCTATTGATAACTTAAACACCACATTCTTTTTATTTAAATACATATTTTGTGTGTTACCATTTGTAGTTTATATGCACTACATCACAAAAGTAGGAGGTAATAATTAAAACTATGTTTTATGTATCCAAAGCTGCAGACTTTGAATGCATACTTTAGGTTACAATATTTCTTTTAGCCACTACCTAGGTTTGCAAGATAACCCTTAAACACTCTGCCCATTTCTTTGTTTAATACTATATTACAGTGTTTGGCATTGGTTTTAGCGATCGACAGAAAGTATAAGAGAAAATAATTTGGCTCCATGTTTACTGGTCTGAAAAGGTTGTGCAACTTCTCTGCACATTTTTGCAAAAATCTTAAGTTTAGAGTGATTTTTAGCTGGGTGTCATTTACAGGAGGGTCACAGTGTCAAATGGATTAAACCAATAGGTCCCATGAACAAGGATCTCTTTCACATTACATGTTGTTGTATGCTGCTTGGCTCATGCTGTGGTTAACAGCGGTTGGTGTGTGCTTTAGTGTGTGATAAACACATTAGGCTCTTGTTTACTCCCTCCAAACTATCACAGTTCAACTCTTGATGAAGACGCAACAGCAAGCCAACAATGAAGATGTGAACATAGGTAGAGTACTTTCACAATTTGAATGAAAACATCCAGACATGCAGCTTACTACTAGAAAGTTTTATCTCTTTATACTTAACAGAGGGTTTTTTAAAGTATACGTGGAATTATGTAGGATTTGTAAAATATACTGTACACTGTGTTTTGTGAGACTGCGCAGCACATAAGGGTGATTGTGTGTTACATACATAAATGTATACATGTGCAGTAAACATGCCAATATATGCCATGTGAGTGCTTGCACCATGGAGCGCTTGAGGCACTGGTGCTGGTTTTTGCACAAGAGGAACAGTTATTTCATTTTGAGATGCATCAAAACAATGTCAGCTGTTGGCTTTGGTTTTCACCGGGGAATGTGAACTCTTATGTGTCCCAATATCTGAACAAAATGTCAGCAAAAAGAAGATCCTTCTTTTTTTTAAAGTCAAGTCTTGACTTTAACCTGCATGAGCCCCTGTGAAAGTGCAGATTTATTTCTTTAGAGAGACAGAGGGCCAACACATAAACAAGTCAGTGCGGACTTGGAGCGGGACAGATATGAAATGATATTGTTCCTGTGGCAGCTTAATGTAAATGTTTTGTGTACAGGATTTTTCTATTCAATGCCAAGTGCTTGTTCTGTTTAGCTCTGTTTACTGAGACTGGGGCTACTGTACTGTGTCCTTGCTCTGTCTTACAGAAGGTACTGCACAGGTTGAGGAGACTGGTACCAGGCTTGTAGTACTTAAGACTGGTCTTTGTTTAGAGATAGTTCTTAAGGACAGTGTCAGATCTTATCTCAGAAATAAAAGCCTATAACTTGGTGTTGTCTTGGTTTCCCCAAAACATCAGCTATATATTGTTATTATGACTGGAAAATGTATATTTTTAAGTACAACTGATCCCACTTCTCATGTGTCATGCACTGCTCTTGGTCTTGACTCAGTCTCATTCTGTCTTGGTCTTGGCCAGCTCTAAGCCTCTAAGGTCTTGCGCTGTTTGATTTTGGTGATGACTTGGTTTCACTTTGTTTTCTTGACCACAACTCAAGGCACTCCAGCACAAAATGGAAAAGTTTCCTCAAAATGGAAAACAGGTTAAGTGTGAAGGTTGATACTAATGTGAGTAGATTCAAAACAGAACAGAACAGTCTGCTGCATTTCACATGTGTTTATTTGGGAGCCACGAATTTACTGTGCAGTATCACTCATGAGTCTCTTCATTGGTTTGTATGTATGAAAGTGAAGTGTCTGGGAGACAGGGAGTGTGGCTCCAGTGATGTGGTAAACACATCTATTTATCCACAACAAACACATAGTTGTGAACCTGAAGTTAAAGCATTAGCTTCGGGTTCACAAGGTTCATAAACATCAGGTTTGAAGCATAACTAATGCCAGTGACATTATCTGGACATGAAAACATACACACAGCTACACGATGGCCTATAATTAATAATGCTAATGTTGTGTGCATAATAAACACAGCAGTGCCATCGGGTGTGATTCTCAGTTCACTAAGATGTATCTTTCCCTTGATACTCTTGTCCAGTCAAATGCCTGGGTGAAAATTCTTGACTTTGCAGAGCCGAGTGTGCCTGCTCAGCACAATCTATCAGTGTCACAGTCATGGTATCACCGTTAGTGTCAGCGTCAGTGTGTGCCAGCTGGTATCACTCACAGGTATCTAAGTCTGCAAGGCCTACATTGTTTGACCCTGACTCTGTATCTCTCCCGTTTCCCACACCTCTGCGTCATGTTGTCTGTGTGTATTAGTGCGTAATGTCAGTCCCCCAGATTTCCTGGTATGTTGGTGGAATTTCATCTATTCTTTCAGGTCACTGATGTTTGTGCCTCATGAGGTGTGTCTTTAAATTCCCACACAAGGAGTAAGATAAACACATTCACACTGTCACACACATATACAAAGCTCATCACCCTCAGTGCAAGTGCAACCCTCTCTGTCTAACCTTCTACGGTTAGGAGACTGTGGCAACTCATGCTCAAAGCTGACAATGCTCATCTTGGCTGTCAGTTTGGCGCATATGTTGATCTCCAACACCAACTCCATCACTGACCCTTGGTCTAGCATTATGTGAGTTATACCACTGATAAATTAGGGATGACAAATTAGTGCGGTGCTAGGTCATACAGGCTGAGCCCTCAGAAAATTCACTGAGGTCACCCTCCATCTGATTGTACGTGTCAGTTGCTGGAGCAATTATACGTGTAGCGGGGGCTAAGTGAGGGCTGAAATATGGCTTTAACAATGGAGTGGTCACTTTTATCATTTGTTCATTAGATGATGTGATGTTTAAGAATTAAGTACAATTTAAAAAAAACTGTAGTGGATTTTTGGTGTGCGGTACTGGTCCTCTGCCACACCTACAACTTCAAAGATGAGAACTGTCAATCTACATTGTGCAGACATCAGAAACAAGAAGAAAAAAACAATTAAAACAATTATTGATATTTTTGCAATTGCATTTTTTATCCTTTGTATTGGTTATGTGGCTCATTTTCATAATATATTGCACTTATTGTCTTAATAATGTGTTATTTGAACTGCTGTACATTTTGTGTTGGCAGACCAGCAGTCTGTGTAGAAATGATGAAGTGTCCCACCTTCACAGTATAGAAACATATTACATATTTGTGTGTGTGTGTATTTTAGTCTTCATAGGTTGTCTAGGACATTGCACCTAAGTCAAAGTTTAAATCCTCCCTTTTCCTCCATTCAAACTTTCTCTCCATCTCTGGCTATACACCCCTGGGGTCCTGGCAGGTCAAGTAAATATTAGTCTGAGCCCCCCAATAAATCTGCACCTCCTACTGCTCCCACAGCTTGGAAACCCAAACCTGTTTCCAACAAGACGTCACAGCAATACCTAAGAGCCAACGCATCAATGACCACAGTGGAGCGAAGAAATGATGAAAGGCATGGTTGACACTTTTGGCAGCTAAACTTTGGGCCACATTTTAATCCGGCCGAGCAGGTGTTCCTTTGAATAAGATCGCCTCATCACTTAGCGTCCAAAGAAGAGTTTAGCCACATGAGTAAGCTGTTAATGTTTAGGAGGTGTCAACAGGCAACAGATCATTGATGGTTGTTCATAATGTCGGGGCTTCTCTGTTTATACACATACACTTTATGACCTATGACCTCACTGTGGGGGGGAGAGACTACTATATCTTAACCAAACTCTTGAGTCAGGGACAAATACAGTCTTCTTCAGGTTTTTTAAAGGAAAATTAAACTTGTGCGATATGTGTAGCAAATGTTACCTTAAACACCTTACAGGTAGAGTCAAGTTTAATGAAAACCAGTCACCATGTCACTATCTCTCTTCATCGTGATGATTCACTAGTGTGGCCCTTCACCCATTTGACAGCACTGCTTTAGGGGTAAGGCAATACACACAACCTTAGACACTAACACGTGCACTTTCTGGAGGGAACAGTGAGTGACACAGAGAGAGGCAGGTGGGGAGCACAGAGGGGGTCCGATCCTAGCCTGCAGGTATGCACGAGCATAAATGTGTATGTCTGTGAAATCCATCGCATGGCTGACATACAGACCACCCCAAGGTCAGTGTTTGTTGTGAATTTTTGTTGACTGAGTTCCCAACAACTCAAGCTTGAATTTTAAGGCAAAGATGGAATGGACATTTTTAGTGATGATGATAAATTGTGTGGAGGATGGCTCTTTCAGTTTAGATTACAATCTGCTGATAAACATGCCCACCAGGTATTTAGTAACCTAATACATCTTTCTACTTGGACCATCCATTTAAATGGTTGTCTTTCTGCTTTGTGACACTTCGTGGTGGGCCTCGTCCTGAGGTCCTGTGACTGTCTACCTTTTATTCTTTTCTGTGTGTAATTGGAGTGCAACTCTCTATCCAGGTTTGCTGTTATTTGGCAGCAAGCACTGACACGGATTACATCCTGGACTCAGGGACAATAAATCTACATAACTGTCACTAGACTGAACAGAAAATATAGAACAGGTGAGATAGGGGTGATCAGTTTAGTGCTAAATTAACTTTGGGCAGCATCAAGATCTTGCAGTGGATAACGTTTAATAATAACAATAATGTTTTTCAGTACATCTTATTCGGAAACAATAGTTTGTCTAGTTTCTTCTATATTTGTTTTTGTGTGACTTGGCACAAACAGACTTTTCCCACAGTTATTACTTCTGTTGAACCAGTTTAACAGTAAATTACTGTTATTATATTTGTTGTAGAATGGCCAACAGTAAGTATTAAGAAATTGACCAAAAACTTAATATAGCAACTGAGCCATTGCCACTTGTTAAAAGAAATGTATGAAAATGTTGAATTAAATCTCACTCTGTATATGCGGACAGATATTTGCAATTTGACATTTATCAGGTAGTTTCACTATGAAAAAATTAAATAATAATTCCATTTCATTGTTGCTGTGGGTTGTTGCTTAACTTTGGTTAATATTGCAAAATATTGAGCTGAAAAGTGTTTTATCTTACTCTGCTAGATGAACTCAAACACATTTCAGGAAAACAAAATAAAATTAAACAACTATTTAGGTTAACGTCATGAATGTAGTAATTTCCATGTCCCTTCCACTGAGCCAGAGGTGTGTGCCATCACAGAAGACTGATGATTTGTCTGTGATAGTCTCTAAAAGGAATACTCTCAGCCTGGCATCTGGCACAGACACAGACTCTGCCACAGGATATTTGTACTCAAATAGTCGACTGGACAGGAATGGCTCGATAACACCCTCAGGGACAATAAAGCTTATCTTATCTTATTTTATCTAACAGTATAGGTCTCCACTGACTATTAAAATACTATATTGAGGATGTACAGGGCTCCTTTTGGGGAAGATGAGGTCAGTAGGCAACTTAGCAAAGCAAATGTCTTAAACTGGGGCATGTACAATGACAATCAAGAGGAAATGCAAAGTGTTAAGAGCTCATAGAGGAAAAGCCTTGATACGGTTTTCAGAAACAGAAAATGAATCCATTTATCCTTATGCTTTGTGTAGGTTTCCCTGTTTACATTTCCATGGTGCATCCCTTTGAATTGGACTTATCACCAGTCTAACATAGCAAAGCCTAAACTGGACCAAAAGTCTGGGCAGCAGAGGGGGCTGAGACAGAGAAGATTGCTGGAAAGTATTCCCTTTGATAAGCCGGCCAAAAAGCCTTTGATTAAACGCAGTCTCAGAAGGAGCCCACACTAGGTCCTCTGTGGCACAACTATGTCCAATCGCCAGCTATCAACATGCTCAGGTAATTACAGCCATCTAGTCATTAAGCAGGGACCCACCTGGAATTCCACACAGTGGGATGGTTAGGGGTTAAGGCACTTCCCTCCCCACGACTGATACAACACAACCACACCCCAATATGCACAGAATCAGCCTTTGTTATTGACATATGGGCCAACTACACCATAAAAATGTTTGAGAACACTAATTTTGTTACTTCTGGATGCCATTTTTAAATATTGACATTGGAAAGAGAACTGTTACCATGTGTACAGCCACAGGTTATTCCTACTGCTCACACACTGGGGAGGAGAAACACAGTGTCTGTGACGGGAACAGAATGGCAAGTTATGTCAAGGACCTACTCATCATAAATTCTGTCCTCTCATCTCTTTGTTTATGTTATTTAGAAGGAAATAAAAACAAACAACAATTACATTGTCATACTAATGCACCATATATTTCTTAACATCTGTTTAGATAAGCAATATACACAACATTATACAAGCTGGAGAGCAGAGAAGTGTAATGCCTGATGTTGTGATTATGTTGCAGAGAAGGACCATCCAAGCCTTCTTCTTCTTCTTCTTCTCTGTTCAGTTTGCTGTCTTGCACAAAAAAGTGTAAAAGAGTACAAGGCATTATTACAAGGATGGGAGTGCTCTTTTATCTCTCTCCGTAAGTCAGCCAATGTAGTGCAGTCTCATCCATAGACGAGAATTAAAACATTTTACAATTTAAATAAATCAGCTTCCTTTTCAGTTTATATAGTTAGAGTCAGAGTTTAATCACACATTCGTCTTTTGAGTCATTTTGTGTCCATCTGCCAGTCATCTGCCTGGACTGCCATTTGGCAATACAAAGCCAAAGCTGCGCTTTATACGTCCACTTCTCAAAGTGCACTAGTCAAGCTACTTCCCAAAGTCCAACTGTTCCTCTTGGTAGATCACGAGTCTTTCCCCAAAAAGAAAGACATTTATATAGATAAGAGTATAAGCAGTCATAATAATACTGGATATGTTTGAGGCTCAGTTAAGGTTAAAAAGTGTCTTTAAAGCTATTTGTGAAAGCAGCAAACGGCAAATGGCACACTAGAAAAAAAAAGGCCAATTCGCCTTTCAGAGTTTTCAGTCTTCTAGTGCTTTCACAGAGACAGGTATTAAAGCCATGCAGTGACAAACTGACAAAGGATGTGGGGAGGGCGGAGATGCACAGCACTTTTTGGACAAACTTTCCAAGAATCCCATGTTCCATTGAATGTCCTGCAAAGGGTAAAAGGGGCGGGGTACGTAACTGGGGTGGAGGGGGCGTGTCCTCAGGTCTGGTCCAACCATTCGGCTCGTTTTGGGGCTTTGCATGTGTGTATGTCCACGGCCTCCTCGCAGTCCTTGCACTCCACGGCGCAACACCATTTGAACTTGCATTCACACTTTGTGATCTGCTTGACTCTGGTGGTGTCGTAGCCCCGCCCACAGCACATGACCTCACAGCCGTCAGTGCCTCGTGACGTCTTATTGCAGACCCGGCCGGCTGTACCTAACGAACCTGCAGAAAGAAAGTTGAATAACATGGTGAATTCATTTTTTGCATAATAGTGACAGCTTATATGCTATTATTTTTGTTAACTTGATGTTTAAGTGCAAAAGAAAAACAGTATTGGCTGACAAACTAGACTTACTTGCTTACAAACCTGGAATACCATAATAATTTAGAGTTTAAGCTTTACTCCCTCACTCAATAGGCATGATGATAATAAATGTTTAGGAGATTGTTAATAGAACCCTTATTAAAAGTATTTTTTAAAGTCTCAAACAACCAACATGGGCATATGTCACCAAGGTTCTTGAGCATGCATCTTTTCTATTGTAACTATACCAGACTTAGGCAATAAAGGTTATGAGAGAAAAACGTAGCCCTTGCTTGATCCTCATCAGCAGGCTATCACTCTTTGCCACAGTCGCTGACCATTACCTAATGCAAATGCATTCTGTGTGTCTTGTGTGAATGTCCACATGCCCACAGAGATTATTGCTGGTGTTTGGTGTGAGAAGCGCCCTGTTTGAACGACTACCTATCACAACAAGCGGCCCGTAGAACAACAGACCCACACACACAACTATGTGCTGTTGGTAGAGTAGCCTATAGTTACACTGCCTTTCCCAAGCCACTGCTCCCTTTGAAGCCACTGTGTGTGTGGTTGTGTGTCGGCATATGTGTGTGTGAGGGTTAAATGGACAGTGAAGCGTGACAGACAGACAGGCTCTCACACTCTGAGGCCCTCTCTGCCCTCCAGCTACGCTTAGTTCAGACAGACACAGAGCGTGGAGACTGTGACAGACAGAAAGAAGTGAGTTTTTCTTAAATTAGCTGCTTGTGTCCCTAGGCTGTAGATTCCACAGAGAAGGCGAGAAAGAGGGAGGAAGGGACCGACACAGACAATGGCACCAGGAAAGTGGACAGAGCTGTAGTTTGTGATAGAGCTGTCGATAAGTTTCTATAAAAAGTGAATTTATGGCAAAATTTTACAAATACAAAAAAACTGTGTTTAATCAGTGTGTTTCTATTTTAAAAATGTTGCAGGACCTCAGAAGTGTGAATGTGTGCAACTTGCCACAAGGGGACACTCCATTTCATGCTGCAACTCTTTCTTTCACTCTTTAGGTACTCTTTTTTAAAATAGTGAAATTTAGCAATTTTGAATGGAAATTTGTTTCACTAATGTAACCATTTCCCCAAAAATGTATTTTATGTGTTTGTGTAAATGTGGCTATGGATATAAATTGACTGGTGTAAGTTTTGATAGTGGGCTCTGAATTTGGGCTCATGCAGTCTGTGGGAGCGTGCGAGTTGATGAGACTGACAGAGGTCAGGTGGTCACACCACCAGCGTGTCCTCAGGGCACAAGAATATTACCTTCCACACATCACAAGGGAGGCCGGATGTTATCTTCCCACTATCACACACATTTGCGCACACACACAGTAGTCATGCAGGAGCATACACATAACACACATATCATACACATAACAGCACTAAAACATAACACAGTTGAAGCAATCCATCAACATCCCTGAAAAACTGCCAGTCCAGTATGCCTTTGCTCTTTTACCTGCTGCTTTGTCTTGTAAACAGTAGTCTGGCGAGTTCTCGAAGTACACCAGGTCGTTCTTGGTGGCCTTTCTGAAGGCTTTGTTGGCTTCTGCAAAGCCTGTCCCGTCCTGATTCATGGTTACCTCGATGGCCCCATTGTACTTCCTCCTTAGATAGTCACCGGTTTTCCTGAAGTCAGACATGGCCATCCAACATGTCCGCAGTGTGCATGAGCCGCTCACTCCATGACATTTACACTCCAGCTTCATAAAGCGCTTCACTGCCTACAAACAGAAAACGAGGATGTTGGAGATTGTGGACAAATAAAAAAAAAAAAGTGCAAAAAAAGTGAAAGAAATTTCCTGATAAAACTGCAAGTGGATATCTTATCTGCTCAAATCTAAATATCACATAAACTGAACCACACCTGTAAATCTTCTTTCAATGACACTGGATACCAGCCAGGTGTAAACACAGAAGAGTCGGCTATGTCTTAAAGATGTGTTTAAAGACCATTTACTTTCCCCCCCTTGCTCATCTCATGCAAACTTTAAACAGAGATGTTTCTACTTATCAGAAATGGTTCATTTGTGTGATATATTGTTAAACAAGTGCTACTTACTAAAGCTCACAGGACAAAATGAAAAAAACATTTCTCCTTTAATTCATTGTTCATAATAATGTCAGAGTATGTTTGCCCATCCAACATTTAAGAAAATATTTCATATAATAAAATGAGGACCGTTTCATGTTCACTCACTGTTCTGCCACAGCGGTTGTTGTGGAGGTTCATGAGTGCCCGAGCATCTCTGACGGTCCTCTCTTTGGCATCGATAAAAGCTTTGGCAAACTTAATCCCGTAGTTTATGTTGTCGCTGCAGCCCCCCCAGTCAAACTCTCCTCTGTCATCGCTAGCTCGGCCACGCTTGTGCGGATCACAGTTGCATGTCTTCAGCTCCCCCTGACTGCAGGCTCGGGTTAGCGCATACACCACTCCCGCTGAGGATATTGCGTAGACGAATGCGGCCTCACGACTGCCTAAGAAAAGCAGATAAACTATGATTAGAAAAGCAAACAAAAAAGGTAATTGTAAGATCCAATAGTGGTCCAAACAGACAAGCAGAGACAGATATGGAATTGCAGGACCAAGCTTGGGTGTGAACTATTGCATAGTAAAGGTGCAGCTGACGTGGGCATATCAGGCCTGATGTGGAGTATAGGACAGCTTTGTTCAAATATTAACATGGAAATAATCCTTGCAGCGGGGCTCTCCTCTGCTCACATAAATTGTTTAACTATAGACACAGTGATACCCCATTAATCTGCACGGGATGATGTCATGACAGCATTATCTAGCATTGCTCTGCTCATCTGTTCTTTTCTGGTATCTTCAGTCTCTTTGAATATGACTTATCATTGTGTGGCCAGAGAAACATGTAGGATTTGACATTTGTTTTGTTGCAGATGGTTTTAGAAGGCCAATGAACAGATAAATCAAAAATCACTGTGAAGGCCAGAGACATTTCTTTTCTACAACCATTATGTAGCGTGGCTCCTTAAAACCAAAAAAGCCCCCCAAAAATGTAACTGTTTTTTGTAAAGATTGTTTAAGGTTTCATTACATTTTTTATATTTTTTTACTTAAAGCCACCCTGCGTAACTTTTTGCCAGTAGAGGGCGCAAAATCCTCTTGAGACTCTCCGTGTTGTTTTGACAGCGATGATTGTTTGTTTTTAAAAAGAATCTATACAAACTGGCACGTTTTCGGAAACACTATTGTAATTTTTGTCACTACAACTCTGATAGGGTCCAGTGTATTGGCCTATTTCTGCACCGTGTAATGTCTGTGTTGACAGGAATTATATATAATTTATATTGGAGGTTTCTGCCTAGCTGAGTTAGACATGAGTCTTATGTCAAAAAACCATTAGAGAATATATGCTTTTAGGCTAAAAGTTATGCGGTAATACTAGCTAACAGTTACAAAAGCTGCTTTAAAAGACAAATAAACACAGGATCACAGAGCAGACCAATATGGAACTGCTTTTGTACAGCTGGGTTAGTGTTTTATCATCCAAACCTGCTTGTTTTCTAGCCTGTATTATTCACTGGAATGTCCCATTTCATGTGAACGTGGGGAGATGGGGGCTGAGGGTGCCGAGGGGTGCATGAGGGGGAGGACGGCATGAGGCGATGCTAGTCATCATTCAAACCTGCGCTGTTTGTCCGACAGTGAGAATATCTCTCTAAATATTTACATCTACATTACTGTTTATTCCCCTCCATACACACGGCCATTATCTGCATATCTGCTACTCTTTCCTCGCGACCCCCACACATGCTTCGAGAGGCTGAGTGAGGGACAATAACAAGCTTTTGGCGTATAAACTGTTATGTTTATAGACAAAAACACCTTTATTTCTGCCACACATGGTCAGAACTTCAATTAAGTTATTTTATCCAATTGAAGTGCTACTTTCTATTTCTCTATTAATAGATGAAGAAACTATGCACAAACAATTTCAGAACATGGGGTAAAGATGTGTGGTGATATGACGAGCCTGTATAATGGTGGCTCTGTCTCCTCCTACCTATACCAAATAGCATTATATTAGCTATTGGAAATGAATAAGAATAAGAGACAGGAACAACTATGCATTGCAATAGACATTAACAGATGCTAATAGCAATATGACCAACCTTAAAGTGTTCTTTTGCTCTAAACAAATATGAGTGAAACAAAAGACAACCAACCTATGAATATGCAACAAAAGGTCTGCCAGAAGTAGAAAATCCCTTGTGTTTATTGACGAGGCTTGAGGCATTACAACAGTCCATTAGCGACTATAAACAGGCAGCACAAGTGTACATGAATATAAGAGGAACTGACGAGACAAGGAACAGGCCAGATAAATAAGAAAGGATAGGATGTTTAGTATCCACATTTGATGCAGACACACACATGAACTTACTGCGCAGCAAGACCCGTCCAAACACGGTGTGATCACGGTCCAGCGTGCTGCAGTTCCAGCGGTGGTGTCGGAACTGGTGTTGACACTCTCGGATCCACTCTTTGGTGCCCTCGCCGATGGCCTGCATGATGTCGGGATGGCGCTGACACAGTTGTCGCTGCTTACTCACTAAGCCAGGGATGTTGTTGCAGATTACACGAGCCCCCAGGGTACCTATATACCTGAGGATCGATAAACATTTCAGAGGGTTACAAGTTTCATTACCGGACCAGTACAATTTGAAAAACGTACAACCAATCAGAGAAAGAAGGTCAAGCTCACACTAATAGTGGCAAATGGTAATTTTCTACCGACAGGAACTGAATTATACAGATACCAAACCCTTTTTACTTTCAGGCACAAAGTAAAACTCGAAAAGCTTGTATTGCTAAATTATAGTTAAAATATCTCTGTGTATGGGTGGGACAAGGGCCAGAAGTTCTACAGTTTGTGAATCACAAAAAAAGGATATACATTATACCATTAAGAAGTCACCTAAAACGAGACGGACACGGAGTTTTCAAAGGCTGATATTTAAAAAAAAAGCTAAATGTTGTCGACGTAGTGCATGAGAAGGGACTAGAAGTGAATTGGTCTACAGTGACAATGATTGGTGAATTGTTAAACGCTTACTGTCGTAGGTGATGACTGGCTGCAGAAACAGTCGTCTGTGAGTCAGAGTTCACTACATTAAACAGTTTAAGGTTTGGGAAAGGAGGAGTGGAAACCATTTACTCAACTCTCCAAATAAATAAGCACTTAACCTCTCCCCGTAAGACATTCGAGTGTATGTGTGTTTAAACATCTCCCCATGGGACAGTTCCAATAATATTGTCACAAATCAAGGCTGAGTCTGAGCCCTCACCCCCATTTACTCACTTGGCTTTTTTTTTTGGCTTTGATTCTTGTCTTACTCAAAGCTGAAAAAAACAATTAATTTAAAATTGTATTACCTTGTGCTAATAAAATAAAGAGTGCCACCAACTTAAATGCAGGTTTACTCCAAAATAAACTGTGTGATGCTTTCTGTCTGCGGGCTTCAGCGGGTCAGTGAACGAGGGGAGGTCAGCGAGCGTGTAGCTGTGTGGTCGTGTGTTTTACGAGACCAGGCAAAAGGATGGAGACTGGAGGCTCTTTACTCCCCAGAGTGGGATTACTGAGCAGGGATAGGAGAACAGAGTGCTCATCAAAGGAAAAAGAGCCAGAGCAGCAATTCACACTTAATTTTCTGAGAATAAGGAGGACTTGTAGACTTTATAGGATGGTAAATCATTGTCCACAAGTCTCCAACAATGGACTGTGAGGGTAAGGCTGTGGATCAGAGCATCAAGGACGAGTGAGGAACAGACAGAAACCCTAAATGCTTACAGTGATGATTAAGCAATATGTCCTATAACAAAATGGCTTCCTTCTTGTACAACTGCTGGGTGATCTGGCCTTTCTTGGCATCTCACCACTTTGTCACTTTTTTTTTTCTGAACCTGACATTTATGTTTTTGTGACTGAATAAAATATTACATTAGGATGATCTCTAAGAGGTAGATCAAATGACAAATGAAGACTTGATCTAATATCATCCAGTTCTGTGTTGCCCTGCACTTAATATTTATGACACTGGCTATCATGTCAAACCTTTAGGCAGTCAACCTACATGCTGTGATGAACAATCAATTTGTTCTCATGCTATTTTTAAGACAATCTCCTTTAAATCATTCTGTGTGGTAGTTAAAGCCACAGATCTATTCATATCATCAGCTGCACCCACAGATATGTGTTAAATTAGTGTATCTCCTACACAACAAATACACCTTAAGGTCAGTAAAACCTTGTAATAGCTTTCAAGCTCACTCCTCTTACTATACTCCCCATAACTGCTTTTAATCTACACAAACTTTTTGGCATTCAGCCCCATATCTGCTCTCCCTTCTCTCTCTCTCACACACACACACACACACACACACACACACACACACACACACACACACACACACTTGTCTCTTAAACACACTCATGTTATTACGCAGACAGTGAGATCTTACTAGGCATGCTTTTGGGATATTTTAGTGAAGTCCTATTTGTGTGTGTGGTACCTGGTAAAAATGAATGACTGTTCTGCCTTATCTGGAGGAGGCTCCAGCTGAGCTCAACACGCGCTTTGCCAACAGCCTCCGCATAAATTACATTTATGCTCCGTTATTATTGCTCAATATGACAGGCCAGTAACTAACATGAACTTAGCAATTAACTCCTCGAGATTTAGTTAATTTAATTTACCCAAATTTCAGCTTTAATGTCACATGTTTTGTTCATTAACAGCAAACAAATTAAGCTGCACAAATGGCTGAGGTATCACAAACAGCAAAGATAGAGCAAACATCTGTCTCTGAGACTTCTTTCTAAACAAGAAACAAACAAATAGAATTTTTTTAGAACACATTATTAAAACCAACTAAAGACAGACAAAATTGACTTAATTTGAACAAAGTAGGCTACTAAATCGCCAATCAAAAAAAAAAAAAGTAAGAACTTTAATTGCATGATTAGCTCTTGAGTCTAGTGTATCTACTCTGTGCCAGCAAATATAAAACATGCAAACCCTTAACTAAACTCAAAAGATGGTAAACTAAAGAAAGGGTAAATGGTCAACAGTAGAGAGGGGCTGCGTTGAGGTCAGGTGGGTGAATAGCTGTTTTTTCAAGCAAGCGTAATTTGCAAAGACACTAGCAAAACCTCGTGCTTTATGGTTTCAATTAGTCATATTTGTCTGGCTCTACTTACCACCATGAGGAGTCCACTCGTGGCGTGATAAGCAGCAGCAGAAGCAGGCATGCACTGTAAATCCGCGAAGCAGGTTTGGGGCATGACGACCACCTGGGCGAGAGCCTGACCCCCGCAATCCGCTCTGCCCTGACGCTCAAAATCCGCTTTAACCCCAACATGGCTCTCAAGTCAATCATTGAATTTATCCACACACTAAAAAATAGATAAAACAAAAAGGTCAGAGGACGTTGGAAAGGTGCAGCTTTAGGCCTCGTTATCCAGTGCGTAGCTCCAAAGTGCGCCGCTCTCCATCACTGCTGTGGGTGCCATGTGCGCCCCACTGCCGCCAATGAACGAGATTTACCTCAAGCAACAAGTGTCCAGTCTCTGCCACTCCCAACCACGTGTCCAGAGGTAAGTCCAGAGATATATATTTATGTATATGTATATTTTTGAAAGCTGCTACAAACACACAGGTGATGCTGAAGAACTGCTGGTGCAATTGGAGCTGTGTGTTGCGCGCTGCGGGGTTTGGATGCTCACACCGGACCTGTGCTTTATCAGAGTCAGAGCTGAGGAGAGAGAGAGAGAGAGAGAGAGAGAGATGAGGGAGGGCTCTCGTCCATTGGGCAGATGCAGGGGTTACAGAGTTTCACTGGCGCACATTACACATTGATGCTCTTCAGTGAGGTGTCTTGGACAGTCTTATTCAACCATTGTGTTACTGATATAACATTATAGTCCAGACACACTCTTATTCTAAGTCTAAACTCTGTAAATTAAAGTATAAATGTGTACAGCGCCAGTTCTAGCCTGTTGCAATAAGGCTATAATAATACTGATAACATTGTAAGTTAATTTTTTGAATAGCTCAATCCATTACCAATTATTATTATTATTATTATTTTCTTCTGTGCTCATATTGAGCCCAGCTGCAGGCTGACCAAATTATTCCATATTTTCATTAATTATATTTTATAATTAATACAATTTGTAATGCATGTACTGCCATAACACTACCTCACTAACTGCTTGTTTCTCTTCAATAAAAAAATAAATAAAATTTGTATTCTTCAAAATATCTATTTTAACAGAATGTGCCCTGACTCTGCTGTCAACCAGAAGGAGAGTTTAAGAACAAATCTGCATTTGATTATGTAACCACTGGAGGTCTGGTCCTGTTTTTGCCCTCATTTACCCCAAATAAAATGTTTTAATATTGCTACAGTAATTTGGTCATTTACTCCCCTTTTGAACACTAGGCCTTAAAACACACACTGGCAATTAAGCTTTTATGAAAACCTGCTTATCAAAGGTTTCTGGGGACCTTACATGTGAGAAATGCTTCTTGTCAAAGACACAAGCATCGGTGTTATATTATATACAGCCAAATGCTTCTAGAAGCATCTGAACACAGGTTATAATAATGATAACAAACCATTTGGCCTTTGCCACAAACCCATACACTATATATTCTGTCTGTGAATAAAGCTTTATCCAGCGGGCTAAAGTTTTATGTTTCAACTTTAATGCAGTGTCTCTAAATACAATGCTTTTTCTTTTTTTCTTTTTAGCAATTTTATAATTTTATAGGACGTTACACATTATTTACCAAATGCTTCAACTTTATTATTAATATTCACCTTTTATACTGATAAACCTGTCTTTGTTGACCCCATGTTGTCAACTATGAATGATGATACACACACCGACAGTAGCCCATTGTCTTTAATAATCTGTCCCAGTCTGTAACTGCGGACAGTGAGCGTTGTAGGAAAAACTCACAGAGCTTTGTTAGCTAACTTTGTCACAAAGTTATGGGATGTTGAAATTAAGCCACTAAGTATTACAGTCCATGTGTTTAATTACTTACTACATTTACGTCTAAACAGAAATACCTCTGTCCAGTCTCTGTCAGTACTGAGAAGTACCTAAAGCAGAGCCCGGGAGAGCGGCTGGGACAGGGGCAGGGAAAGTGGACCAGTCCATTCTCAGGAGAGAGGTTCAAATATTATGCTAATTAATAGGATGTACAAGTTTTCTTATGACCAACAGTGAACTGTAGACAACCAACTCAACTTCTCATCAAAAGTTTAACTTTTATTTAGGTGGGCAAGAACCAAATCCTGGCTCCTCCTGGAGCCAGCACTGGTACTTAGTCTTTATGTGCAATTTCTTTGTGATATGGGCATAACTGATACAATACTTTTTTAATGAAGGGTCTAAAGCACATATAAATAGCCCGTTGGTGTGGGTCAGTACTGGGGTAAGTGATGAGTTAGGAGTTAGTACAAATCAAATACCCAAATAACTCCTACTTGTTGTTGTAGTAGTTGTGTACAGCTTAAGTTCAAGTTAGAGAAGAAAGCAGAGAATGTGCGACTGAGAGAACAGAGCCAAATTGTCCAGTGGAACAGCGCTATGGCTTAAACACGAACCACATGTGTAAGAGAGAGTGCTGAGACGGCGTACAGTATCCTTACCTTTCTTCCCATGCCTCTATGTTTATGTGTGTCTTTGCTTCTTTTCTGTTTTGGAAGAACAATGTCATTCTTCATCAAAGTTCTGATATCTGTCTTTATCATTGAATGTCTCCTGACAGACACTTTTTAACAACCACCACTGTAAACCTTGTATTTCAGCAGTAGATGCTGTTCACCTAGTGCTGCTGGAAAGAAGCAAACAAATCAGGAAAATCCCTGTCGGAATTAGCTATAGCTGTTGCAAACCGTGATTTTATCAAATGCTTGAGAAAACAATTCTAGTGTTTATGCCAAATCGACTGTGAATGCTAAGCCTCTTTTTAAAAGACATTTGTATTTGAGCTTAGAACCACCAAGACTTGCACACACACATATAGTGGGGCCACAAGGTGAGGGAAAGAAGCTAAGCTCTGGTGAAGACTAGTGCTCTGCAGCTCAGTTTATAATTTTCTGCTGAAAAACAAGGAATTAGGCAAGCAAAAACATGGCTGAGTTCTGCTCCCTTGTGGGGTGACGGGACGGGAACAGACTTTCTCTTCCCTGCACGCTCTCTTTGTAAACTTGACCACAGCTTTCCTTTCATAAACAATAACAGTCAAGTGGCTTTTTCGAGGAAATGTTTGTCCTGATAAACTATATCTGGCAACACTATTCCCACAGAAAAAGCACTGACAGATTTGAGGATTATACTGTGATTAATAGAGGCAGTCCTGGGATTAATCCATCTGATTTCTCTGTTGATAATAGATTTTTATGAAAGGACAGTTGCAATCTGAATGAACCAACATGATACATCTACTCTTGGAGGAAGAGTTGGACTAATGATCCGGCATGTATTTTCAGTGAGGATCACAATGTGCTCCAGGGATGAGCGGAGCAGTTGTCGGTCCTGGTCCAGGCCCACACACTGTCGCAGGACCCACTTGTGAGGAACTGGTTGGACCAACCCTATGAGTGTCAAATAATATCACAAATCTAGTCTTATTTCTCTATGTAGTGTGTCATTTTTACTTTGTTCATTTTGGTTAAATGCAACAGTTCATCACTCTAATTTGTTGGTCGTAAAAATCCAATTAAAAAGTGAGAATCTTTTACCTTAAACAGTAAGTATATTTCACAAAGATAAAAAGGAACACAAGTGAATAACAATTTAAGTAAAAATCTGCTAATCCAGCACTATTACATATACGCTTATTAAGGTCAGAACACAGATGCTAAAATTAGACCATTATTTAGGGACAGTTGAGTCACAGTTGAGTGTCTAGAGATCCAGAACAGTGATAATTTATTGTCTTGTAAATTTAGAGCTGCCAACAGAGATGTACTGACCAGGACTAAGGCTGCAGTGCAGGAATCCCACGAGCTTCTGGCCTGTTCTCAGAGAAGGTGTCATGTCCTGTGGTTACCCACGTCCTCCAGAGCAACGAGTGCAATGTGTAAGTGCACTGTGAGAAAGTTAGACATCCTGCACAGTAGGAGCTACAATGAGCTGACAACATGTTAGGACAGACTGTCAATAGTTTAATAGCTGCTGCAAAAACACCAAGTGCCTGTTGATGTGCTGGTGATAACTCTACAGTAGCATTTTTATTAGGGGAAAAGGATGCTGTGTCCCGGGACAATCCTGGAGGATGCATTCACATGAAAGAGCACATAGACACACTCAGACTGTGACCCCAGAGCAGTAAATAGAAATCTGAGTGATAACCAGGGCAGCGTGGTAGCTTTGATGTTCAAGACATCTCAGTTACGTCTTAGTGAAAAAACAGGTATGCCCAGAGGCATCAGATGATACACCCAGACAAAAATAATCAGGTGCCCATCAGACTTACTAAACCAACTTGATCGTGATCTGCTTTGATCCTACTTTAGTATTTTCTGTTTTCTATTATTAACATCATCAGTAACATAATAAATAAATCCATACAATCATCTAATCGCATCATTAGGTGCTGGCTGAACATTTTTTTCCTGAGTTGAAGTTTGAGGTACAAATTTAAAATGATGTTTTAACAATCATATCAGTATTATACATTTTTTCATAGTTTACCTTGATAGATGTTTGCTGGAGTTAAAGTCTTTCCTCGGTTCTTCTGAGTGGAACTGACTCAGTGCTGACGAGTTTCCTGTTTTAGTAGGGAACTGTCTGCGTGACGTACACAGCAGGTCAGGGGCGGCTGATCACATGCTGGCACCAAAATGATCAGTGAGTCAGCACAGTGTCAGAATTATATATTAATATTGCATTATCCAAAATCATCCACTTCATATACTTCTGCTGAAGGATTTTAAGGCAAATAATCAAACTCAAAGTGGAATTATGTGCCTTGTTGCTGTTTACACAAGTATTATTATAATTATTCATACATCTTATCCTATGTTACGTATGTATGTTGAGTAATAACTTACGGTTACAGTCTGACCATAACTGTAAAGATGTGTAGGCCTATTGGTTAAAACGGAATATCCTTATGAAGCCCTTATAGTGGGATTTCTGCTCAAGTTGAAAAATGTGCTGATATAGTGTTTTTGCAAGTTTGTGCTTTGATTTCTGAAGGGCAAGAATAAGAATGTGTGGCCCTAATTAACTCTTAAGCTTTAAGGTGTTTCTTTAATCTCATAAAGTTTTCTTTCCTTTTATGTTCTTGTGTGGAGTATGCACTTATTGTGTGAAACAGAGGTCCCTTTTGTGTGTTCAGCAAATCAACTAAACATCTAATTTTGTAAGGGCCTGTGCTGATCTGGCGATTATACTTGTTGAGGTAATGGTTGTATCATTCTTAGTGTGATACATATGCTGCTTGCTTTATTCTATTTTAACATTAGTAAAAGTGAGATATGTCATCTGGACCTGAAGGGTCAAACTAACTGATCAAGGTGTTCATGTACATGAGATACTATACTATCAACAAACTTTGTCAAAATTTTGAAATGACTTGCTTGTATTAAATCACACAAGACAAAACAAAAGTCAATACGTTCCTTTGAAAGGTCAACATGATGTTCTGACAACAGGCCATTCTTGACCAACTGTGTATGTGATAAAGTTTCTATGGGCTACCTGATGCTTGAATTCTTGAGCTATTACGGCCCATTGGCAGAGTGTAGTGTGAGCTCTGTTGTATGTGCGGGACCTCCACGCCCTGAGTGATGAGAGCAGGGTTTAACCGGCTGCAGGTGCGCTTGAGAGCAGCGGGCAGGGCCTTTTGAAGTAAAGGCCAACTGGGACTATGGCCCATCTTAGACCAGCAGCCAGCACAGACACATTCGCTTTTAATTAACACTCTCTCTCTCTCTCTCTCTCTCTCTCTCTCTCTCTCTCTCTCTCTCTCTCTCTCTCATTTGCTGCTCTTCTGCTTCATATGATCCTTGTTCTGCTTCCCAAAACTCATCCCTGTATATGGACCATAGCGACTAAAATCATATCCTATTACCGCTTGCGGATGAACACTGTAAAGTGCAGTTTCTTCTTCCTCTGGCTGCGTTTGTGCTTGTGTGTGCACACTTGAAGTTTTTACTTAACCTTGATCTCAGGCTTCATGAATCTTCCAAAGCTTGATGGTAAAGTGTCCAAAAAACTGTGAGTCTCCTGAGCTCTGACACCTTGATCTATTGTCTCTCGTTTTTCTTTTTGTGCTGAAATCATGCCCCTGTTACTCCAACACTCCTCCATCTTATCTGAACACATATTGTTTAGGCAAACAAAGAGGCCAATGAAGAAAGCGTTCTGCGTGCTTGTTCATATCTACCGTGCACACATGTATGTGTAGATCTCATTAAAGGGAGTGAAAAGGAGAAATAAATGGCTCTCTCCCTAGAGGCCACTACATCTGGCATCTGTTAGCCACAAGCGTATAAAAATCAAATCTGGTTTAGTCCCAGGCATATTGTACAGACACTCACACACACACTGGGAGGTAGGACCAGCATGGTGGTCACCCCCACCCGCCACAACTTGTCTATGTCTCTGCAGTGCCATGCTTAGTGAACTCCACAGATGTAGAGAGGCTCAGACAGGACTAGTGTGACTGGCACAAACAGTAATGACAATGTTCATACACAAAATGACAGTCTTAAAACCTTACCTGCCCCTCCACCATCTGCCACCACCATCACTGTGCTCCATGTCCAACCTGACAGTGTGTGGGGAGGGGGTGTTATTAAAAACTATAATAAGGGTAGTTTAGCAAGATATTGTTTCTGACACTGCTTAATAAAAATATTTTACCAATTTATTGGGTAACACTAAGACCAAATAGTTAAGTTAAAACAAGTAGGGGTAACTTGGTAGCTCATCTGGCAGCGCACCAAAAATTCAAATGCAAGGGGGGAGGAGTTTACAGAGAAGAGAACGCACCCCAAAAGCTGCAGCAGAAGAAGAGACCTTCAATAAATGCATAAAACATCTGTGTTTTTGGGATCATTCTCTTCCCTGCTCAGTTCCTGCTTTAAAACACTTTTACTCAGTTACATACAGTTACGTACACTTACATACAGTTACGTACAGTTACATACACTTACGTACAGTTAAGTACAGTTACGTACACTTACATACAGTTACATACACTTACGTACAGTTACATACAGTTAAGTACAGTTACGTACACTTACATACAGTTACATACACTTACGTACAGTTACATACAGTTAAGTACAGTTACGTACACTTACATACAGTTATGTACAGTTACAAACAGTTACATAAAGTTTTGTACAGTTACGTACACTTACATACAGTTACGTACAGTTACATACACTTACGTACAGTTACATACAGTTAAGTACAGTTACATACACTTACGTACAGTTACGTACAGTTACATACACTTACGTACAGTTACATACAGTTAAGTACACTTACGTACAGTTACATACAGTTACGTACACTTAAATACAGTTTTGTACACTTACGTACAGTTAAGTACAGTTACGTACACTTACGTACAGTTACATCCACTTACATACAGTTTTGTACACGTACGTACAGTTATGTACAGTTACGTACACTTACATACAGTTTTGTACACTTACGTACAGTTAAGTACAGTTACGTACAGTTACGTACACTTACGTACAGTTTTGTACACTTACATACACTTACGTACAGTTACATACACTTACATACAGTTACATACAGTTACTTACACGTACGTACAGTTAAGTACAGTTAAGTTCAGTTAAGTACAGTTACGTACACTTACATACAGTTACATACAGTTACGTACACTTGCGTACAGTTAAGTACACTTACGTACAGTTACATACACTTACATACAGTTACTTACACGTACGTACAGTTACGTACAGTTAAGTACAGTTTAGCTACACTCATTGCTTGCTTAGGTTTAAATGAACAGGTTTTAATAGAAGGGCATGAGATGTTTAAACATATTACACAATGTTTAATTAAGTTAATAAAAGAATAAAATGCTTAAATTAGTTATCAACAGTATTTGGTACATAGTGAACATGAAATCATGACTCATTTTTCAGGCCTCAATCTCCACCGCTGCTGCTGCTGCTGCTGCTGCTGCTGCTGAGGAGTGCTGGCAATACTTGTATGCTGTCTGCAGTCAGAGTGTGTAATCACTGTGTAATTGGGCTCTGTCACATATAACAGGTAACATAATTATTAGGAAAGAGGAAAATAACAGAAGGGACCATGACAGATCATACTCTGCCTCGAAGAGAACAATTTAACAGAGGTTCTAAAATTGTGGTCCTGTGTGTTTCCTCAGTGGCATGAAAGACTCTGAGCCCTGAGTCTGTATCTGGCCTTCAATTTCCTGTTGTGGTAAACCCTGGATCACAGCCGTCCTGTCTTCACTTTGGGTGGGATGGACAATAATAACTTTTGAACTAGAGATGTTTGTGTTTATTATCATCCTTTATCATCAGTGCAACAATGTCTCAAAATGGCACAGTGTAGGCATTCTAGACAGTCAATACATTGGAAACAAAAGACTAGAGAGAGGGGTAGAACAGCAAATCAGACCAGAGCAACTCTGCTTTTTAAGGCCACTTTACCATGTGTCCCACCGAGGCACACCTTTTTACTTTAAAGCTTGTGATGAAATATGTCAAAAAATAAAATAGACAAATGTAGAGAGCAATTCCATTCTAGATTTGCTCCTCCGTAACTTTGAATGTGTTTTGATTGATCCAAATAGGAACTAATTATTTAATCTGATCACTCAGGACATACTTTAATGCCAGATTTGAACAGTACCATGAGTACTGTGTGTCAAAATAACACTATATTGCACCAGCTCAGTCTCTGCCAGGCCAGTGTCAAAAAGCTGCAAGAAACTGCTGAACACATTTTTCTTGGTTGAATAACACCAGATTTCTTGCCATCCTTTTAACAATAGTCGTTTTGTATTGGACTCAAGGCTCCAGTCAAAAAACTGGCACATCTTTGGCAGCCACTTGGCACTTGTCCCGTCCTGTCAGAGTGAAATGTTGCCTCTCAGTGATCTCTGCTATCTCTGAGTGTGATGGACGGGCCCCCTCGTGGTCTGCAGTGATCGAACACTCAGATAGAGCAGCGTTGAGATCAGCCTCTGGACTGCATCTCCTGAGGTGTTTGAGTCGAGACAGTTTGAAGGTAAGTTCTTTCGCCTGGTTTCCATGTGGTGTTTGAATTACTTTTTACATAAAGAAAGGGGGGGGTTCTATAGTTTATTTACTCTAAACACAAAAATCTTTTGGACAAAACTGCAGAGAAATGAAAGGTGGGTAATAAGTACTTACATTAACATTTATTTCATACATATACACATTTTGTAAGTCTAGATTTCCTTCAGAACTTTTACTTGAGTTTATATAAAACTATATCTTATTCCAGTTTTTATTGAGAGTGACTTCAGAATGAGTCTGAGTAACAGTAATTCCACTTGAGTACAGAATGTGGCTGCTCAACCTATGTCTGATCCAAAAGCACCCGAGTGCACATTTGCTACACAGTCAAAGTCTGCATGCTGCTCTGTATCTCTGCCGTCTCTGTGGGATTTCACACAGACCCTCTTGAAGTAGACTTTTATGCTACGGAAGAAACACATGTCCACATCAAGCGCCTTCACTGATCACGCTGATATGACTGCACATGAAAGCCCCGCTAAAGCTGTTGTGAGCTGTCAGCAATAATACTCAGGATAACCGCATATGTTATCATTAAAACTTCAAGTCAGTTTAACACAGGCAAAATGATGGCATAGATGATAGATAATCACAATTGATATCGCAGAATTGGATTTCAACACACATTTGAAACGGTGAAGGAAGGAAAACAAGGAGAAATGGAGGGGTGACTGATTGCAGGGAATCAGACCAAATGGGAACCAGAAACTGTGAGATGTCAGAAGTGCAATGGATTTATACTTTACCTGCTCCCTAGAGATCTGCCACACATACAACGGCTCTGCGCGGAACAAAAGAAGGGTAGAGCTGTGAAAAAGTATGGGCAAGGAGTCAAAGGTCGAACGGTGCGAGAGGATTAGTAAAAGAGGCCTACAGAGATGAGTGAAAGGGGCGGGTCTGAACAGAAAACAGCAATATCAGCTGGCTCTTATTTAGACCAACCTTTTGTACTCTGCCTGTACATCTGCCCTCCGCATGTTGGCCTGCACTGGGTGGGCCGCTGCTCGCCGCCTGCGCTTATGTGTGTCCTGGGTGCCCCACAGGGCATAAGACCTCAGATAAAACGGCATGTTGATGGTTATTATCAATATATTTTTTAGAAACAACATAATTCAGTTAAATCCACATCTCGAACTGTGCAGGGTTTGTGACAGCACTCAGAGAAGGAAATATGTGATTTTGAGTCTATTGCAAAACATTTGAGACATTTTTAAATATAAAACAATTATGTATTGAAACCATTATGCTTTTAGCTTGCTTTCTGGTTTAGATCTAGCCTAACAATCAAATGACATTTAGTACCAAAGTGAAGTCCATAACGGAAGGGAAAGTTTATTTCTGGAGCACATTTAAAAGAAGCTCAGTTGAGCTCATGAAGCTCCACAAATAAAATATATATCCTTTTCTTTTAATTTGCAAAATAAAATAGGCCACATTTTAAGTAATTTGTCAACTTCAAATTTGTCTTGTGCTGTCTCATTCACGTTGGGATTTTAATAATAGTAATAATCCATAGTGTTAGATTAATAGTCTCATTCAAGTCCATTACAGCCCCTGTGGGTTTTAATGGAGGGGAACTGTCCCACTACACACACTGTTACCGGTGTAGCAGCCGAACACATGACATGACATGCCCCGCTCCACCAGCTAACAGAACACCAAGCTGCTAACTGTTACTTTGACTGGGACTGGTCTGAATTAAGGCCCCTCTCCCCCATTACAGACCTCAGCCTCTGATCCAAAGCTCACTCCTGTATAAATCAGGTGATCTCTGCATCCTGACAACAGTTTTTCTTCACTGGCCAGCAGCGCCTACAGTCTTTTTGAACCAGGCCTTTCTATGACTTTGATTTCAACTGGCTAACACACATTTAAAGAAGTGATGCAACCTGGACACAGTTAACACAAAGCAGCTGATTCATCGCTAAGTTTGTCCGCTGGAACTCAAAGACAAGATCTCTCCTGAACACAGCTGTAAAATCTTTATGAATAACAAACTCAGGGTACATTTTGGTTGTATTATGCCCTGCAAGGTTATAAATAATAATCTATACAAAAACATGCAAGGTTTAGTGTGAAAACTGCAGAAATGAGCAGAGGTTTGCTTCCATGTCCAATGATATTGTGAAGCTTCCAAACTGTTAGTCATTATGTCAATTTTACAAGACCTTTCTGGTTTTATCTGATGGTGTTCAAATGATATTAAAAGGTCACTGCATGTACATTCAACTCATCAGGGGGAAGCATATCCAGATGTGAGTTTGTACCATTCGTGCGTCAAACTAATGGTCCACAGTAACTTTCTCCATCTCTGAAGTTTTGTTAAAAGAACTCCTCAGGCCAACTCACAGGAAGACCCCATTACAGCATGTGCATTGATAAAAACGGTCCCCCATCTGGCCTGTGGCACTCGATAGCCATCTCTCCCCTCAGTGGGTGCCTACTCAGGCTGTACAAGTCCAACTGTATAACTGCACCCCAGAGAAGTAACATAATGAAGTCTTTTATGCTCAAGATAAAACAAATTTAACCTTACTTGATGCCAGATTCCTTATGTTGCTGGTGGGCTTGAACACATATTAGCCTGCTAAGGATTAGAAGTGTTCACTAAAGGGAAAAGAGTGGCACTTTGTGTCCAGATGTGTAGGCTGTGTGTGAGTCAACAGCTTGTATTGCTCTATATACGCACAAAAATAAAAGCAGGTTGACTCATTTTAAATCGATAAGGCTCACCAGATTGGAGACAGAGACAAGTTATTCTTTTAAACAGATGTGCCCAATCAGCTAATGTAAAAGTGTGCTGATAAAGACACCCGCCCGAGTAAAGCAGACAAGTCAAGCACTTGTTATGGTCCCATGTGTCTTTTGCAATTGTCTGAAATATGATAGTGGTCATTGCTCTCTGTTTGGTAGTCTGAGAACCCATTCACTTTACTAAAGCCTGTCTATCTTGATTCTATTGTTTTAATGGCTGTAATCAGCCTCAGGATTAGCCCGTATCCCCATTTGACCTGAAAGCCTCAGTAAATCAAACTACACATTATAGCGCACAGTTCAGTTTATCATTATTAGACAATATTATTATTGGATTTTTTATTTTTTTTATTTTTAATCCTGAGTTCTGGAAAGACTTTCAAGCTTGTTTTATAACTTTCAGGTTTGCTCTTTTATGCTGGTCGGTGAGGTTTTGTCAGGGAATGTCTGATGGAAGGATTATATTGAGAGCGAACTGACAACACTTCTCCTGAGGTTAAACTAACTCAGATGAATGTTCGACATGCTAGATCATTTACTGTCAGTGTGTTACAATAGATGTGTGTATCTGAATGTGAATCTTTCCAGCCAGTTAAGATCAAAGTCTATTTTTTGCATTGATTTTAGCTATTGACAACTCAATGGAGTTCATGATTGTGAACTTACCACTGGGATGTTTCACAAGAGGTCAGCTGTGAAGCCATTATGAGCCATAAAGAAGGTGTTTACCATGAAAGTAAAATAGTAAAGTAGTAAGAAAGCAAAAAGATTATGTGATAGTCAAAGGTGAACAGAAATCCTTTGACCCATGCATCGAGATAATTAATTTTATCATTCTATGTTTCTCAAAGATCAACACAGGATGCTTTTCTACAGGTGCACAGATAATTAACAGTGCCAACACTACAGAAGACAACAGATTTTAAAAAGCCTTGATAAGCACAATAACATAAGTCACTCTCTTTCTATAGCTTTACTTGCTTTATTACTTCAGACAGGCCACTGGTACCATGCTCAAGATTAGATCTATGGCCCTCTTCCTCTGTCTGTGGCTCTGTCACACACATCAGTTGTGGCCCACGGTGGTGTTCCTTAGATACACCCTAATGGTGTCTAGTGTTAGTGTTAGCCGTAACTCATGTTAACGGGGCGGATTAACATACAGGCATTAAACGTGAGTGGCACAGGTTAAAGGTCACGGCCTGTGTACATCAAAGGTGGGTGTTTGTCTAGATGCCTTATATAAATACTTTTACTCATTTAAGTGTGAAAAATGACCTTGTGTTCTTTGTTCTTTACGTAATAATGGGCCACTTCAAAACCATTCCAGAGTATTACAACAGTTATTTATTTATTTATTACACATTACATCAACTCACTAGTCATTCGAGGTAAATACTGAATAATGTTCTTTGGTCAAAACCAACCGTTCTTTGTGAGTTAACCTATAACATGCAGCCATTACTTTCTGTACAATAGGCAATACGGTCAACAATAATTGTGGTCTTTGTCTCCATCTGATGGACAATTTAGACAGTACAGAGGCTGTGCTATTGCTATGGTAATCTCATATTTTTAACTCTCTTCACTATGTTCTTACAAAGAAAATTGAGAAAAACACATTTTGAGTTGTGAGAGCAAAGCAGATCGTGTTAAAAACGAATTGATAAATAGCGTTTACACTTTATTACGAGTTGTCAAGCGCAGAAATTGAATACTATGGTTCTCCAATCCAGAAGGGGGCGCCAAAGCATTTAAAAATAGATTTCCGCTGATAATCCACAGAAGAACCATCAAAACAGACAGAAAACAGACTAACGAAGAAGACTACAGAGAAAATATCTAAACCAAACAGCTTTTTGTGAATTAACCAATGCAGTTATATATATTCCTTAATCATATTTAGTTACCCGTTCTATTAGGTAAGATTAACGACTTCTCAGTATTTATTTCACGATTCTGTTATTACGCATATAGGAATAGGCATATTAATAATGCTGTAGTATTTTGGTTCAGTTATAGACTTCGTCAGTGATTTTCCAACTTATCTTTTTATGATACACGATATGGGACTTTAAATATCTGCTCTTAACACACAGGGATGGACCCTAACCGAGAAACACCCGTTTGCTGTGAAAACCATGAGGATGTAAATGTCACGTCTTGGGTGTCAGTGTGTCCCAGGGGTCTGTGGAGGGTCCAGCTGAAAGGAACACACAAGAGCACGTCCAGTCATGACCCAGGTATGAGGACTACTACAAAAATGTTCTTATATATTTTGTATTTATGTCATTACACGACATGTTGGTCTACCTTGCAATCAATGAAATAGCCAAATTGTGACCTTTTGTACTTTTTTATGCACACCCTTAAAATATCTCAACCAGTATCACATCAATCCCCTCGGTTGGGTTCACTATGTCATGTGCGAGTTCAGCTCCACACTAAAACAAACACCGACCGAGGTTTGGTCTCAGATGAAGGAAACCAAAAGTTACTTCAGCCGGGCCATTCTGTTAATGAGTCCACTGAAGACGATGCTGTCCCCTTCACAAGATGCCTGAGCGCTGTACTGCAGGTTCCACTTGGTAAATGGACGACAGTGAGACTGGGAGAGGGTCAGTGCGATATCACAGAGGCCTGTTTGGAGCAAATGCACACTGGCGAAAAATGTGAGGTAAGACACTGCTTTTGTGGCTGTTTTAGTCTAGATAATATAAATATATATATATACTTTTCTATATATAATATCTAAAATATTAAAGTCACACGTATTTTTACTTAAAAAATAAAAACCATTACAAACCACGTCAATTACATCAATCTATTTTCAAGATATAAATGCTACCAATTTCTTACTTAAAAACTGTGTACTTAATATTGAAACTTATGTACACTTTAGGTCTTAACATATATAGCATTATTATAAAAAGAACAAACAAGGAGCTGCTGGAAAGCATACTTACAAAATATTAATGCAAAACCAAGATGGACTTAACAATGTAACAGTCTTATTTACATTTAGAACTTAGTGCTGTACACTACCATTCACTGTTGGTGACACACTGGTTTAGCCTTTTTAAAATGTAATTTATACCTCTTTGAAATGTAATTCATATTTGCACTATCAGCTTGTAAATATGCGTATGGATACCAAGAATGGAATTAAAATTAAAGTTTCAAATACACTTAATGTCTTTTCTTTCTCCCGCTCAGATACTACTTTTTCCGCTGGAAGCTGGTACAGAAGCTCCGGAAGAGGCCACTGTGGAGCTCCAAACATTTACGCCAGGCAAAGAATCCTGGGAGTTATTGCCTGGAGAAAAAATGGATTGGGTAAAATCTCACAAGGAGAGGGGCGGTGTTCGATTCCGAAGTGGAGATGTGTGGGGAGCTGCGAACAGCTACAGCCGTGCCCTGAAACTACTCATAACTCTCTATGGTCAAGTCAGACAACTTAGAAAAGCTGAAGAGCAAGAAGAAGAGGGAATGCCACCTTCGACAGACTGTGCACTACCTTCTCTTAATGAGTACAAAACCATGAAAGCTGAGCTGCATTCAAACCTGTCTTTGTGCCAGCTCAAGTTAAAACTGCCAGAGAGTGCCAGAGCCAGTGCTGCTAAGGCCACTGACCTGGAGCCTGGTGGGCCTAAGGCCTGGTACCGATTGGGACAAGCCTGCCAGATGGTCAATGAGCTGGAAGAGGCCAAAAAGGCATTTAAGAAACTGCTTGAGGTACAGCCAGATTCATCTGCAGCGATCAAAGCTCTTAAAGGCGTGGCAATTAAAGAGAAAGAGACAAATAAAGAGTTAAGTCACAGACTTAGTAAGATGTTCAGCTAAAAACTGCTTTGTAAACCAAACAATAAAATAGTCTGAAGCAGAAATCTGAGCTTCATATTTTTACCTCAAATCAGACAATTTACTTGGGTTTGGATTGGGGTTTTGTACACTTGTTTTTGTACGAAGCAGCAATGAATTAAGACGACCACAAGAGGACGCCATTTTTCTTTAATGTGTGCGTTCAGGAGCTGTCAGAAGACACATTTAAAGGGGGGCGCAACAAAATGCCGAAACCCGGGATCGAACCAGGGACCTTTAGATCTTCAGTCTAACGCTCTCCCAACTGAGCTATTTCGGCGTGTTATAGTTGGCAGACAAGAACTGATAATAACGCCTTCTGATGTGAACATCATAAAAACAGGTCACTTACAGACTTCCCGCGGCAATCCACTCCCTACATCCAAAATCAGCGATAAATGTAATTATGTCTATAGCCTTGAAAAACGAGGCAGCCACTACTACTGACATATTTATGTAAAAACTGCATTGAAGCTTTACGTCACTCAAAAAGCAGATTACGAAAATAAGATTACAAGACCTTCCTGAAGAAACGTGTGGTAAGCAAGACGTTTTCCATTTTTTTCAGACAAATGATGTGCGCAATAATTGCTATTTACTAAACATGTGCAAATGTAGATCCTATACAAAAGTGGTGCACAATGATACTAGGTAGGCTATAGGGGACGTAGTGTGATTTATTAGTTTTTTATTCTACAATAAAGCAAGACTAAGCAACTTCTTAGGATTGGCACGAATAAAAGACTGCACCCCTGACGACTCTGTTATGTCAGTATTTAGTATCCAGAATGAGTAGTCTAGTCCACACGTTGACACATCACTCAAAGCAGTTAGTAAATGTGTAGCCTACAGAGAGCAGGTGCAATGTTTTGTAGTTTTACTTTAATCAATGCCCGAAATACAAATGATGTGTGTCTGTGTGTGTATGTTGACTATTGTTTCCCTAGGCTCATACGACTGTTTTTTTATTTATTTGATTTTTAGCAAAAAAATAAATAAAAAAAACAAAAACACCATTTCACATAATTTGTAGGCAAAATAACATAACACATCAGACAGTCAATATTTCTTACTTAGCTCCATTGTAGCTCCTTTAATTTCCAAATTCAAAGTTAGCTTTCTATTTTGTTTTTTGTGATCTCCTATCGACAGCAGTTTGAGCAGCAGATAACTGTTTCCAAGCATCCACAATAAGAGCTAGAGGTATTACAATCCACAATGTATTCATAAAGACAAAGTAGAACCAGAAGTAAATTGGGTGGCCTAGTTCGCTGTGGGCATAGCCATCTCTGTGCTCAGTAAAGAAGTACAGCACTGCTCCATATAGTTGGCCTGAAATCAGACAAAATGGATTAGATAATAAAAGGCAATACAGTTAAAACAAAGGTATTTTGGTTTGTTAGATAGTAATTAAAGATTGTATTGTATAGCCTATTATATTTTGATGGGATATCACATGACAAGCCTTCTTACCCAATGAAATGATGAGCTGCAAGACAAATCTGTAGGCCTTGTTTGTTAAAAAGGCATACACTGCCCACAAGCTGAAGGGTCCCCAAAAACAGGACGTTACTGTCTCCATACAAACAGTGAAATTATCTGCTCTGAAATGGAAAAACAGATAATAATAATAATAATGAATAAATATTGCAGTGTAATTGTGTTGGCCTTTTATTTTCTGTTTTGACTGAAGAGAAGATAAACTTACATGACATAACGACTATCACCTTTGGAGTACTCTTTCCCTGGATAAGACATATTAATTATTAATGACTCAGAACCTTTTGCAGATGTTTGCATACTAAAACACATTCACCTCTTGGCTTTTTCTTATACTCACATAATTGTGACAGGAAGCTTTGATCTCTTGGAATGATGTCATAATAGAGAGAGAACCACCCTTCGATGACCCCATGGATGAAGCCACAAACAGCAAACCAGCACACAGCTAAACGCCTCCAAGTTCCTAGCTTTCCAGAGTGTCCTTTCCAACCGCTCACCATCCAGGTGACCCATAAAAACACTCCTGAGACAGAAAATAAAAAAGCCAGAATCTCTGACATTGATCGGTCATTGGCCACATAGCTGGGAATCAAGAGATCTCTAGGCCAGTAGGGATGAAGAACTGTAGATGCCTCCATTTTCTGTTTGAAAAAAAGGACATCATGGTAAAAATAACCCCCAATTGTTATATAGTATTTAGGACAACTTGCACTGGATGCATTCTGTGTAAATTCAGTTTTTGTAAAGTCTCTATGCAAAACTGATCAATATACTGTATATATTCCTTACCGGGTAACTATATCCAAGGGACTTTCAAGTTAGAGATGCAAAAAATGCCCAACTTGACCACTAATGTGAATCAAACGCGGAACTAAGTCCACGAGGGCGGCTACCTTTAAGTTACAAACACCAGTAGTTGTGCAGTGTGAATATGAGCTAACAACACACGTGATGAACTAGGGCGTTCATTGGCTCTCTAACTCGGAACACGAGAGTATCTACCAATGAAATACCTTTATTACCGCCTTCAGTTATCTCTTCCAAGGCTCCTCCTGAGAATGTATTATAAGACAATATGCCATTCTAAGTTAAATTCAGCACCATTTGCCTTGAAAAAAAGTATTTATATAAAATATTATACTGTACATTAGGGTTAGATAATTACATTCTGTAATTCAAAACAGTGCTATACTTACACTGTAAGTTCTAAATGGTGCCATTTTTCTTTTGTTTACCAAGCACTTTGATAAATATAGTTTAAACGCACAGCTATATGTTTACATAATATAGTGTTGAGACAAAATATTATTTATGTTTTTCATGAACGTAAATACAAATCTGATCACAGCCAACGAAATAAAAGTAAGTCCCGTGCCGTGTCAGGGAACATTCCCTGCCGTGACCCGGATTCGAACCGGGGTTGCTGCGGCCACAACGCAGAGTACTAACCACTATACGATCACGGCGAGCTACTGGGAGACAAGTACGGTCTCCATGTACAGCCTTTATGTATGAAAGTCGTAGCTCTCTGAAAAGGCTAATATCCTGTTGATTTTTGAGAAAAATATTTAGCGTTAGCAACGTTAACATTTTACTGAAGCATTTTTTGTAAGATATTGATGAAAAACGTTAGCAACTAATTTTACATACAAAGAAAATGGCGTAGAGTACAGGAGTTGGTATTACTGATGTGTATACGTATACGATTAACATCATTCTCAACGTAATACTTCATGGCTGTGTTTATGATCGCCGCCTCTAAAACCGTTCCCTTCCATTTGTTATCAACGGTCCCATATGGTCTAGCGGTTAGGATTCCTGGTTTTCACCCAGGCGGCCCGGGTTCGACTCCCGGTATGGGAACTGCTCCTTTTCTTATTTATTCGAAACATAACGTGTGATCTTTTATGCTTCAAAAATAATTTAGTCCACAATATATCCTTCTGATTAATCTTCGTAAAAGTACACATTTATATATTCAAATCTGTTGCATTATCAGTGACTCTTGTCTTGCGCATTAAACAGGCAATCACGTGACGCAGATGTCACGTGATGGTTACCGGAAGTTGCAAATAAGAAAAATTATTTTGGAACAGTTTTCTGTTAAGGTAACGATTATATATTTCCGTTTGAACGGTCCTGAAAATGGGTTTATCAGAACTGGACGAATCTTCTCTGCAACTAGACGAGAAGCTGCTCCGTTTTATGGATCAGCTGGAGCTTCTAGAAGAGAAACGAGCCTCCCTCAACGCGCTCATAGAGCAGGTATTGGGCAGTTGTGGCTACAGTGCCACCAGAAAGATTATATAGGTGGCTTTTATTGGGATTTGCATAACATTTGTTTTTCTAAATATTATAAAACAAATACTATAATATTTTTATTTCAATGTTTAAAATACTGTATTGTTAGATTTTCAGGGTAATAAGGCAACACGAATTTGGCTTATAGTAGAAGTTTTATCAATCATAACAATTCATAACAGTGTAGCTACATAACAGTGTAGAATAAATATTGTTAAAAATAAACTTTTAACATTGTATCTTTTCTATAGGGTTGGTTCTCCATTTCCAAGGCTCGATATTCAATGGGAAACAAACAAGTCTCATCTCTGCAGTATGCCAGTGAAATAGAGCCACTTGTCTGTCTTCATGCCCAGTAAGTAGCTTACATTTGGTTTGGTTGTTGAATAACCCATGGGATGGCATGTCTGTGCTGTTAACTTGCATCTGATTATTTTGCTAACACTTAAAAAAGCCAAGTATTTTTTGTGCTCTTTTAACTTCTGAGTATTTGTTGCAGAGCACTAGACAATGGGGAGGTCAAGTTTTCCACTGACAAGGTCACCCAAAAGTCTGATGACAAAATGAAAACTGTGGAAGATGTTGGACCTCAAGAAACAGGTAAGCTTGTCCTCCTTGTGCTGTATGAAAGAATATATTCTGTCTTAATGTGGTTTCAGATAATTTTTTTTCTGATATTTATTTTAATTTTTTTACTGATTTACTGATGGTGTTACTCTGTTTTAATAGGTGTTCGAAGAAGAAACAAAAAGAAACAGAATGTTATTAAGAAAGAAGAGATCGAAAAGTCAGTTGCTGAACCACCTCTTGAAAGTCAAAAAGCCCAAAAATGTGACCAGAATCCTCAGCAAGACCCATTAAAATGGTTTGGTATTCTGGTTCCCCAGTCTCTCAAACAAGCACAGTCCTCATTTAAGCAAGGTATGATATTGCACAGTCTCATGATAATTTAATTTTGGTGTAATGTTGGAGTTGTTGCGATGATTTGATAACAATTAGCTCGAACAGTGTTTCTAAACAGTGGGTTGAGTCCAGAAGATGAGCCAGTCATGTACTCTGTTCACACACTTTTCAGTTCTTTCATTTGAGAATTCATTGCTGGGGATTTAACTTGATTATTGAAAAATTCCTACATATAAGACAGTGTTTTTATATTTATTTATTTATTTATTAATTTATTTTAAAAAGAAAAGAGGACCATTAAGGAGTTGGATCAGAATTTTGGACAGTGGCTCATTCAGATGAATGAAATAAACTCACTCAGAGTGCATGCATTTTATTTCTTTCCACAACACGTTTCCTTTAACCGTTTAAGAGCAGTGTTTGGACAAAAAAATAAATAGTAAAAATGCCCACTATGATATCTCAAGAGCAAGTAACACACAAAATACTCTAATGGCTATACAAATCCTTAATTTTCTTCCTTTTTTCCCATGTCTTAGTGCTAGAGCTATCAGCGGAGATTGCCAGCCTTCATACGGCCATTTTAAACACAAGACAGGAGCTGCAGACAAACATTGAACAGAAACACAAAGTTCTAATCTAGAGACAGATACATTGGCTTGTGTGGACAAAGTGAGGAACTATCATGAGGCATGAGAAAGTGTCTGTAAATGAGCAATTGTAATAAATTATTGTTGATCATTTTTGTCTGTTGAAGCTACCATTGAAAGATTATAAAATACTGTATGTCTTGTTGAATATGATTGTGTTTTGTTGTGACAAATACAGTTAAAATGACTCCACCCTTTTTGTCTTTTCTTTAAATTACAGAATGATCTTGTTTTTCAATAAAGCACATTATAGGCCTACACATTTCCAAGTATTCAACTCCACTGTTTGAGTTAAGTCTTGCAAAAATCTAACAGAGGACATGTTCTGTTTATTATAGAAACGACAGAGCTCGACGTCATTTGAATGAGCGCCCCTACCGGCCCACTCCCAAATCCCAGCATCTTTGCACTGAAGAACATCACCGAGTAGCCCTACTGGCGAAACAGCATCCGAAACTCACATTTATTGTCAATGCTTTGTGGTCCAATAACACGACAGAGCCCACTAAACCCTCCTCCCTGAGACACATTGCGCTGCCCTCTTCGCCTGGTCCGACGGACGGAGGGATGGGAGCGCGAAAGCAGCGGATGTATAAGCCGCAGTAGCAGTGTGTCTTTTCGGACAGTGGCTCATTTCGGACGTAGGGTCGACGCCACTGTCATTCTGCCCCTTTGTCTGCGCAAACTGACAGCGTTTTTGTGGTGCCTGATGAGGTAAACACGCTGGCCTGCGCTCATGACCAGAGGCGAGGTTAGATTGCTCCCTAAGACTCACGTTGTCCTTGATTGCAAGTTGATTTCACTTCGGAGCAGATACACTGTTGGCTTCAATGGCGTCAGCTACAAAGGTGTCTATTTTGGATTACTTTATCATTGTATTTGAAGGGGAGAATGGAAAAATTGAGTCAAACTGCAAGGCTTGTGGCACAAGGATCCAGGCGAAACGAAGCGTCACATCCAACTTCGTAACGCATCTGAAGGTAATAATTTAAGCAAGTCCTCAGATAACATTTATAATAGCCTATAATAAGCTATTTAAGTCTTATAAGTCAGCCAACATATTGGTAATCAGTCTAATTTTGCCTTAAAAAAAAGTCAACAAATGAGCCAGCTGTTGTCCAGTCTGTAGACTATAAGCTCTTGCCTATCATTATTCACACTGCATATATCAAGATAGCATGGTGTAAGAGGTTAAGGACTGAACTTACAATGATTTTACCTGTCAACCTGTCATCTCTGTGCTTTTGCAGCGTAAGCACCCTGCTATGTATGATGACTTTGTGAAGAGGAAGGATATGAAGAGAGAGGGTTACTCCTCTGTCTCTATGCACAATTTCCCTTCCAATGGAGGTAATATCCGCTACACTGTCCCCATCAGCACCGGAGCAGCAGCTGGAGGAGCTGTTGGAGGAATTGGAAGTCCTGTGGAGTGGTAGGAGGAGGGCCTGGAGGAAGGGTGACTAAATTTGACAAACATGACCCACATCAGGTGTGTCTTAAAGTCCATCATCACTGGAGATGCAAATAACTTTTTACACATGTAAGCTATGACATTGTGACAATGAAATTGTTTGTTTCCACAGGTTCTCATTTCTGAAGCTATAGCCAGGATGATAGTACGAGACCTACAGCCAGTGTCCATAGTGGAAAATAATGGATTTAGAGAGTTGCTTCACCTTTTGGAGCCACGTTATACACCAGAGTCGCAGCATTACATTCAAAGCCAGCTCCTTCCCGCCTATGCTTATCAAGCACAACTGGCAACTCGTCAGGCCCTGGCGTCAGCACACACCCTTAGTCTCAGCTTGGATGTCTGGCGAGACAAAGCTGGGATGACATCAGGGTAAGGAGGTCAAATCTACCAAAGACAAATCCACTGTATATTTTTCTTTACTAATTTTGTTTTGCTTTCTTTGTACAGGTACTTTGGTGTCACCTGTCATTTTCTCACATGTGACTGGCAGATGCGTTCAGCCCTTTTGGCTTGCCTTCCTCTGACTGATGGTGGTTCATGCAGACAAATTCTTTCAGATTTTGAAGAAGTATGTCACTCCCACAGTGTTGCAGGAAGAGTATTTTCTGTCGTCGCTGACCCATTCCTGGCAACAATGACATTAAAGCCATGTTGTTTACCAGGGTTTCTAATGTCACCTGAGCATGCTAACAGGCAAGGGGAAGATGATGAAGAGATGGCTAAAGGCCACAATACAGACAAAAGTATCCCAAACGGCCACAGTGAAAGAGAAAATGAGTGGGAGGACTCATTGGACCAGGGACTTGGTGCATGCCGTGTGGACTGTTTCTCT
The DNA here is from genome assembly GCA_024349245.1 of Neodontobutis hainanensis. Lineage (NCBI taxonomy): Eukaryota > Metazoa > Chordata > Actinopteri > Gobiiformes > Odontobutidae > Neodontobutis > Neodontobutis hainanensis. The sequence goes on along the minus strand of JALDNG010000070.1, from coordinate 1,427,518 downwards.
CGCTCCCTTGAAAAATGTGTCAGGGAGGGCCTGCGATCCTGTCCACAACTGTCCCCCTCCCTGACAAAGGCTGCCTGTTTCTATAACTACATTACTTCTGCTGTCCCAGCAGAGAAGCTCAACCAGGTGTTTGATGCACCTGGGCTGACAATGGGTGGACGAGGAAGTATCCCCACTGCAATTAAAGATTGGGCTTTGCAGCTTAAGGTATGTTTTATACAAAAATAGCCCATGCATTATTTCCTTATCAGGCTCTGTTCTTTAAGTGGAGGATCAAGTTAGAAACTCATTTGGATTTTTTTTTATTGTTTACAAAAATACTTTTTATGTTTAGGTATTTGGCCAGTAAGTGTTTTCTTTTGTCAATATGTTTTTATATTGTACTGCAAGAAAAAGGAAGTAGATCACTATACATTTTCTACATTTTCTATTTTATTTTCTGCTGTTTGTTGATGATGCAGGTGCTTCGACGGCTTCTGGATTCTGTGGATTTCTTGGAAGAGTTGAGTGGTCCAGGTGAACTGGCACTGAGTAGTTCAGAGCGAGTCCTTTTACGAGAGGTCACTGACATTCTGGAGCCCTTTACTGAAGCCTGGGACATGGTTCATGGGGACAGACAGGCTGACTCACTGACAGACAGACATGTGTCCATCGGTTTGGCAATGCCATGCGTTTTAGGCTTGCGTAAGCACTTATCAGAAACCTCAGCGGCCCACTGTCCTTCTCTTCTGGTAGCCCTGAGTCAGGCTGTGGAGCGTCTTCTGGCTCCAATTCTTGAGGACCCCCTCTACATCACCGCCACCACCCTGGACCCCCAGTTTAAACTCACATGGAGTAACAACCCGGATTGGCACCGTCAGGTTGTCATAGAGGAGTTACGCAAACATTCACAAACCTCAAACCCTGCAGATCCCAACACAGACCTACAAGCTGAGTACCCCTCTCCTCCGGCCCCTGCCCAGTCACCAGTCTCATTGTATCGGCCATGCAAGTTGTTCTCTTTTATAAAGCAGAGACCAATGACTCAAGCAAAAAGCCTCGAGCAGGAGCTGGCCATATACCTGCGTGAGGAGCCCACTGAAGAGGAAGCTTTGCATTACTGGCGCCGTAAAGCTATAGACTTTCCTCAGCTGGCCCAGATGGCCAAGAGAGTGTTCACCATACCTGCCTGTGGCACGGTGGTGGAGAGTATTTTTACCACAGCTGGGTGCTGTCTGCGGCCAGAAAGAGGCCGTGATTTTCCAAAGAACCTGGAAACGCTAATCTACCTCAAAGCTAATTACAGATTATTATGGACTTAAAAACATTTATATTAATTTCAGAAAGCTTTAAACTTTCAAACACAATCCTTTGGACACTTTCATGTCAGCTAATAACCGGACCCAGTCTCCACATTTCACATTGTATGCTATGGTTTGGAGTTTATGTTTATGTAAACTAGAGGGCTGTTCCATAAAGCATGCTCAGAAAAGCATATACCTAAGAAATCAGATGGAGAGTTTTTATGATGGGAAATTCAAGGCCACACAATCAAACTGGATCAATGAGCCGAGCTAACTGTGTGTGCATGCTTTTCATCTGGAGTGTTTCATCAAGTGCAGAGTAAATTTCTCCACAAACAGTAGAAAGAGAGTGATAATGTTCACAGCAACCTTATTAGTGAAAGCCTTTAATAAACATTATAGTTTGTTATACTGTCAGAAGTGAGTTAATCCGCAGAAAGAAAAGCCAGACAATAATGCATGGCAGTTGTTTTACTTTTCATTACTATCAAATTTCAAACAAAACAATATACATGTGAGTCATATGAGTATGAGTAGCCAGGAATTAAGTGAGTCCAATCCTAAAGTCCTGGTTTATTTGGTTGCTTTAACAAGCGCTCTGACGTATGGAGGACTTTGAGAACCATGTCAATAATAAGAAAGAATTTTAACTGTATTGTACTTTAAAATGCATGTATTTATTGGTAAATTAGGCTCATTTGCTTTGACTGCTGTCTTAAAAGGCTCACAGTAAAGTGTTTAGTAAATGTTTAAGCTAATGGATTTGCAAATGCAGCCTGTTAATGGAAGAGCAAAAGGAATAAGAAATTGCTCTTTTAAAACACAATTTAAAAGTTTGTATTCTTAATTCAATTTAAATATACAGCTATTTATTTCCGTTTTGTAAATGGATTCTCAAATCAATTTAGTAAACTTTAGTAAATGTATTTTTAAATTGAGTTTTGATTGCACAACCAAGTGATAATTTAGAGAATGTGTTTACGTCCATTTACAGATGAATAAATGCTAACGCAAATACATTTATTAATTTACGTTTTAAAGTATAATTTGAATACTCTTTATTCAAATCCTTTATTGTTATTTACATGGTCCAAAGATTCCCTATACTGATGTGGGTTGAGACGGTTTAGCCTGTAGCCTGCATGGCAACTATCAAAATATATCAGACATAAGGAGCTGCAGAAGAAGAAAACAAAGCCCTCACATACTGTTGGCCCTCTGTGCACAACCAAAATCTAGTTGTTGACTTTTGTAGCATTTTAATAGTGTTGCCATTTGTAGCATATACATTTATTTTACCTATAAACAACTAATGAGCTGCTAAACAACATAGCCTTTTTGGTGCTGCACTGTTTGCTGTCTGAAAATGTGGGCAAGGCCATGCTAGACAGACCTCCTGGCCCTCGGGGAACGAAGTCTATAGTGGGAGCTTATAGGTTTATAGCTGAAGAAAGCACATTCAATTCAATTTAACTTTATTTATCCCCAAGGGAAAGCTCAATTATTAGGTCTCTTTAAATAAATTAAAAAGCAAATCTGACTGCCGTAAAACTGTACGCTCAATCATTCTATGGCAAATGAAGCTGGAATCAATTCATTTGCTTTTTAATTTATTTGAAGAGATGCACACAGGCCTAACAAAATAAGATGAGAACAGCTCAGTTTTGCCAAGTTATATAACAAACTATTATAGATTTTTATTCAAAAACATCAGATCTGGTCTCTCAGCCCGAAGGTCACATTATTTAATTTTTGATTAAAAATGTCCACACATCTACCATTTAATTCCTGTTTCTACCTCCCTTTGAGTTAACTGAAACAGATTTGACCCTGTGTTCCTGGGGTGCAGCAGAAGAGGGGGTCTTGTCTGGCCTCAGTCTAATGCTCAAAGTGCAGTATTACTGAACAGGAGACCTGTAATGCTGCAGTCTTTGCTCTGGGCTGAGCCATTGGGAAGAAGGGTTGTTCCATTTTTGTTCTAATTAAATGTTAGTCTGCAACCAGCAGTCACATACCTTATTATATTTTGTCATCTCACACTTAGACAACAAAATGTCTTTGTTTTGAAGATGAAGCAGTAAGACAATGTTATAAATTAGCACATTTCAATTCAACTTCATTAAGCCCCAAGGGGAAATTCTATTGTTAGGTCTCTTCAAATAAATTAAAAAGAAAATTAATTGATTCCGACTGATTTATTGTATGGTCTTATGGTAGTCGGGAAGAAGGAGAAGATGTTGCATATAAATCAACAACGTTAGCTTCAAAAGAAGGCATTGATCTTGATGTGTTGCTAAGGACTTATCTGTGAGAATGTGCCAGTTTGTTTATCTCTTCCAGCCATGTCTCTGCTCCGTTTTGAGTGAACATGTGGAGCAGCCTGAAGTCTCTCCCTCTCCACCTCTTGCCTGTGACAGCTCATCCATTTGAGTTAGACGAGCAGCCTGGCCCACTCTCCTATTGGTAATTGGCTCTGAAATGAATTATGTGGCAGAGTGCAACTGAGGGAGGGGAGCAAATTGTAATTGAACCCCCCTCCTTCTTTCCAGTGCCTCAAGTTATTACATCTGCAGTGCACAAAGCCATTTTCTGTCGGCAGATAGACACACGCACTCTAAAGTACACACTCTTACAAAACCCAATTTTTTTTCCTCACCCACACAATGGCCACAGCAGTAGGACATATTGATGCGGGGTTATTCATAGATGGATTGCGCACTAGGCCACAGTCTATGCACTTGTATACACATCATAGTTTTGTGCTGATTTGTTCCTCATTTTGGAAGTCTCTATTGCGGCTGATGGTCCGGTGAACTTCTGGACAAACATAAGTGGTGTTTAGTATCAAGAGAGCCCTGGTTACCCTTTGCACGGACAGACACAGAGCCAAACATTGTTATTAATAACTCGCCTGTTGCCGGACTGTTGACATTTGTAAAGCCCTGATGGATTGTGGCGTGACCGCTCATTTTGTTTGTGCTTGAACATTTATATGGCAAAGTTTCTTTTCTTAATTGGATTGCTATATAAAGTTTGATAGAGAGATAGGGTAAGTCCCTAGTCACGCAGCAAAGTTTGACCTTTTCACTGCCAGGCCATGGAAAGCAGGGAGTTGATATGTCTCTTCCCTGGTCGACGTGTACATGTTTTGACTCCACTAATAGCACACAATAGAGTCTATTTTTGTCAGTGCACTAGGGTTATCACTGCACTTATACCCACTCACTCTCTCTCCACCTCTTTCCCCTGACCCGCTTTTTATCTAACCCTCTCACACACTCCCTGAAAGTCATGGCGGACAGAAACAGCCGAGTTGGTGTCAAGAAGAAGGAAAAGAAGGTGGAAAACAAACCAAGGGATGAGAACGACAAAGAAAAAGAGAAGCTGAAGGAGAAACCTGTAAAAAAGTCTGACAAAGCTGTGAAAAAGGTGGAGAAGGCCCCTGAAGAGAACCAGGTTGTTGAGGAGAAGAGGAATGGAGACGATGCGGGGGCAACAGGGGCAAGTGAAGAAAATGGAGAGTTTCAGCCGTTGGAACTGCCACCATTTGAGATCGTCAAAGGGTGGGTAAGATTCAACATTCTTCACAAAGACTTTTAATGTAATATATAACAGAGGTATCCTGTTTTTCGTGATTTTGTTGATAATACAGGAAGTCCGAATGACTCACACCTGCTGTCCTAACTAACCCCACTGTAAGAATAGAGATGAGTCACAGGCTCCAGTCGCCACTTCATCTCTCTATACAGCATCTGTTGTCTCGTATCTGTCATTTAATTATCACAGATATGATATCAAGGCAAAATGAGAAGGTGCCAGGCAATCCCTTTGTATAACCTACAGAAGATTAATAAAAAAAATCTATTTGATTTTGTAAAACATATCAACAATGAATGAATCACAACAAACCGGGCACAGCTTTGTTTAAGAGCTAATGATATTTATAGAAGTGAATCACGAGCAACCACTTTATATCAAATACATGGTTTATGTATGTTCAGTTGTTTGATTGTAGACAAAAGATTCATGGCTGACAAAATAACTACACTACAAATACATGGCTTAGCCTCTTAATTAGCATAAAGGTGACCACACGCATTGAACACAGCATTAATAAATAAATCAACCTATTTTTCCTGTTCTCATTATTTAAACATTCGCCACATATCGACTTCCATTGGTTCTAAAAATCAATTAGCATGTTTTGATATTGTATGAATGTCATTATTGATCATTTTCACCAGGGAACAGATGAGCCCCTTCTACTTCAAGTTTCAGTTTAGAAATGTGGAGTATTCATCAGGAAGGAACAAGACTCTACTGTGCTACAGGGTGGACATAGCAGGGGGCAGCACAGAGCCTTTGAAAGGTTATATGGAGGATGAACATGCCACAGCGCACGCAGAAGAGGCCTTCTTTCAGCAGGTAGTTAAAACTATAAACAACTTTTACAGGCTACTGTAAACGTATTTGCTTAATGGCATTACACCTTTATCCATAAAACTCAGCAATCTGGCACAGTCACTACAAAATCATAATTAAATAAGATCAATAACAGACATTATAAACAAGAAATTTCAACCAGACATCAAAATATAAAGTAGTCTTTCAATCTGTCGAGAAAAAATGTGTTTCATTATTGATAGATAATTCTTTCACTATGGTTATTTGTGTCTTTATCATTCCAGGTGCTCCCTAATGGTAACTCTTCCCAGGACTATGAGGTCACATGGTACGTGTCATCCAGTCCCTGTGTGGCCTGTGCTGCCAAGTTGTCCACCATTCTTCACCAGCGCAAAAAACTCAGGCTCTGCATATTTTGCTCGCGTCTCTTTGAGTGGGAGGAGCCGGAGATCATAGAGGGTCTTAAAGCTCTGGTGAACGCTGGCTGCAAACTGAAAATGATGAAGCCCACTGACTTCCTGCATGTTTGGGAGACCTATGTAGACAAGGAGGGCCAGAGTTTTACCCCCTGGGAAGACTGTCAGGAAAACTACAACTACTATGTGGAGAAACTGGCAGATATCCTCAAATAGATGTGAGTCTCAGCTGGCATAGTCATTGTAATTCAGTTCTTATTTCTTATCCCTTTACCTTGTATTTCCTGTTGCAATTTCACAGGTGTGTACCTGTAACTAAAGCAGAACCAACCTGGTTGTTACACTGAAGATGCAGTAACACTCGAGACATTTTTACATTTTTTACAGATAGTTTATTAGAAAAAATACAATGTATTTGAATGAAAATGCATGCACAATTATATATTAAATATTTACAAAGTTCCAAACACTCACAACATTTACATGCAAGACAAAGATTGTTTGAGATAGTCTTTGGTTGAGGCTAATATCTGCTGACATCTGGTGTCTGTTCTGGGAACTAAAGCCTTCAATGAAGCTAGACGTCTCCAAAGAGTGAAATGCTTATGATCTAAATATTGTTTTATATATTAACAATGCATGTAAGATATAATTTACCAATAAATTGTCTATTACAATATTCTGGACTAATCTGTACACAAGTGCCTTGGCACTATCATCTAAAGACTAAAGATCCACATTAAAGTCTGAAACCTTCTTTAAAGACAGGGTCAGAAGTTATGATCCCTTTACCTGTCCTTATGTGTATTTCAACTAAATCATTGTTTAAATGAAACCATCCCGCCGTTTTCAGTTGCATTGTTGCCCTCACTTGGTGCAGCTAGAAAAACAGAGTGGCACATTAAAAGTTCATTTTTGAAACTATTTATTAGATAGTTGAAACTAGGTATTGCCCTTTGTAAGGTGTGAGTCTTTTACCTTCATCCTCTTTAGATGCTATCGGCAGGGGTGTTGCTTCACTGCAGATTGTGCCATTATTATCTTCCTTTGTGGGTAAATCTAAAAAGGAAAGAGAAATAAACACAGGTCTTCAAAATAAATTAACTAAATAAATGACTTTTATTTTCTTGGATTTACTGCTGTGTGACTTACCTTTAGCTAAGTTCTTTACGTCTTCATCAGTGACATATTCAACCAAAGGACATGGTGCATCTGCAGAAAGAGGAAAACAGAAAAGAAAATGCAAAATTTGTTTCATAAATTGTAAAAATAGATTGTATACAAGCGTCTGGTGAAACTGCAGTGGCAGAACAGAAGGAAATGGCCTTTAAAACCACAAGACCAAAGCGCTGTTGACTTACCACCACGTTCCTTTAACTCTGCCATTGTAAGAAACAAGCTGGCCTCTTCTGGCTTCTCTTGGTCAACAACTGTACCAAAAGAGTATATAGGTCACTTCACTAGAACCACAGATATGCCACATCTAGTTTAACATCTATCAAATGTTCAACTGAAACATGAGCGCACATTTATATTGTAGTGACGTTTCTAAATAAATGTTTCCAAAGAATCCAAACTCAAATAATGTGAATAAAAAGGGAAGTAAAACCTGGTTTGCGTAAGACTCTCAAGACAATGCATCCAAGAAAAACTGCACATATCCCAAAAAGTAAACACCCAGAGATGGAAAGAAGGACTCTTCTCTTTAACACTGCACAAGTAAAAAAGACACATTAAACCAAGAAATAACTGTAAATAATCTGACCCAAAGCTACACTTACGGAGATTGCTGGTCTTAAAAGGGTCACTGCGTCTTGTGTAAGAGGGTCTGCCACTGCGAATGCCTTGGCACATGTATTGACTCTGGTCCGGATCATTCTGCGGGGTTGACTGTGTGTTTTTCAGAGACTGGTTCATTGATTTCTTCCCCTCCTTTAAACCTGTGTAATTATGTATTTTATCGTTAGTATTTATTAAAATATATATTGTCTATTACTTAAAGGTGTCTATTGTACCATTTGTATTCCCATTCATCCTCACTGTCTTTCACCTCACATTTTAGCACTAAACTATCAGTAGAAAAGACCTCGGACCAGTCAGTTAACAGAATGATATCAACTGCTGGACGTTCTGTAAAAAAAATAAAAATAATTATAATAATTTTCCATACTGAATGTGAGCCTATCTTGAAAAAAGTTTTAAAAACATACCATGAACTTCAATTTTTACAGTCCGACTGTAATCAGTGAAATGATTTCCGTTTAGCTTGACATTTATACTTTCCGGAATGTGATGTCTCAACAGAGTCGATGGAGTAATTATATCCAGCTTTAATCAGATTGTTATCTTTGAACCACTGATATTCCCATCCAGATGACAAATTGACTCCACAGCTAAAGGACATAAAATCCCAGGTGTACGTCACATTGTACTCAGGATACTGCTCCAGTAAGATGGAGGGTTTAGCCCCTGAGAGGTGATATTAACATTGTAGTTAGTGTAAATTAAAACACTGGGTTATGAAAACATTCAGATCCTCTTACCATAAACCTTGAGTCCTAGCCCTGAACTAAAACTGCTTAAGACAGACCTATCCCGGAGTTTTCCCATGCAGCTGTAATCTCCGGCATGTGACACTGAAGAGTAAATAGTTAGAATACTGTTGTCTTTACTTAAAGACAAACTTTTTTCAGGTTGGATTTCCTGTCCATCTTTTTTCCAGTTGTACACCCAGTCAGAGGAGCCGGTCTCCATCCCACAGCCCAACTCTACAGTCTCAGTGGGGAACACATCCAACCACTGAGTCAGGTGCTTCACAGATGGGACAGGGATTTCTAAAGAAAATTACAACATAACCATTTTACTATAATTTGATGTAGAACACACATTATTGTTATTCATAAATCTGACATTGTCTTACCAGATACATGAATAACCCTTTGCTCACTCTCCTCTGTAAGAAACATGGTTTTCTTCCTTCTGGCCTGGCATTTGTAAACTGTACCATTCGAGGGCGTTGCACTAGTAACACTGTAACTACGACTAACATTTACAAGACTCCCATGTTTGTACCAGAGATACTCCCAGTCGGATGAGATTTTAACTTCACATGTAAAAGTCACCATCTCTCCTATGTACACCTTCTGAAAATCTGGCTTTTGGGACATCACAGGCTTTGGCTTTTCTTTGGAAAACACAAAGGGACATATTTTTAACAGTGTATGCTACATAAACCTCATGAAGTATATAAATATGTATGTAATATACAGAATGAAAAATGTACCTTTTATTTCAAGCTCCTTAGCTTGACTAGTGTCTGTGATGAATCTGTTAGACTTGCCTCTTCTGGCTTTGCATGTGAAGGATCCAGAATTGGCTTTATCTAGGGAGCTGACTGAATAGTTATTTAGATTTATATTGGAGATCAATTTGTTGTTCTTGTACCACTCAAACTCCCATCCATTTGAAATATTAATGTGACATTTGAAGGAAACCTGTTCTCCATTGAACATTATGGAATACTCTGGATCTTGTATCAGCACAGGCCTAGGTTTTTTATCTGAACAGAAGCATAACACGGACATGAGCAGCCTAGACTGGACCAGGTAAGAGTATTTTAAAAGATAGAAACTTACCATATACTGTGAGAGTAAGTCCAGTACTGAAATCACTGCTGACCTGTCTGCTTTTAAGAATCCCCTTACATTTATACTGGCCTTTATGTGAAGTTGAAGCAGAGCTGATGGCAAGAATAGTTTTGTCTGCATTAAAAGTCAAACTATTGCCATCCCGGTTGATCTCCTGATTATCTTTAAACCACTTATAAGTCCAGTCGGAGGGACCACTCGTCATCCCACAGCCCAACTCTACAGTCTCAGTGGGGAACACATCCAGCCACTCAGTCAGGTGTTCAACAGAAGGGACAGGGATTTCTGTAAACAATAATAATTATGTTTTATTGTACAAACAAAATGTAATTCACAGATTCTAAGAAAGATTGAAAAATTACAACCAACGTAAGTTAATGATAACTTAGGTTTGGGAGCAAGGCCATGCCTCAACTACACCATAACCACACCTTGACCACACCTCTAACTTTCCCAGAAGCCCCAGAACCCTTCAGTTTTATTCAACACTGCTGGGGGGAGGGGGGGGTCCCTACTCAGGTGGGTGTTTTATCACCATACTGATGCGTAATGCAACATCTCCACCTCACTGGCAGCAGGACAACACCTCACCAACACCCTCACATTTGCTCAATGGTTTCACATTACTTAATATCTTGTGAGATTTTTAACTAAATGTGAAATATTTTTTACATATTGTTTAACTAACAGCAACTCAAAACAGCTTCTAAATGACAGTCCAAAGCAACAAACAAAGACCACATCTGACTTATTCCTCTCTGACTAGTGCTTCACCACAACATCCTGTTTCATAAGAAATGCTTCATATATAGCAATCTCACTCTGCAGTCATACACTGAAAAAGTAATAACCAAGATTAACTACTGTACATTTCAACAAATCTTAATTATTATAAATATATATTATAAGCAGTTGTGCTTATAAATAGGGCAGTCAGATCAACAAAAGACAATATACCATACCATACAGTACTAATTCTACAGTAAATATGGCATTAAAAAAAAACTTACCAAGAACCGTTTGAGTGATTTTGTCACTGCTTTCTGTAGTTGTTTGTTCACCTCTAGTGGCTTGGCAGAAGTACTGGCCCCCATTAGATAAACCAAGAATCATGCTTATGGTTGAATTATTAACATAAATCTCGCTGCCATCTTTGAACCACTTAAATTTCCACCCAGAGGCCACATCCACTTTGCAAGCAAAAGCCACTGTCTCACCCACATACATCGTATTGTCAGTTGGGACTTTGGTCATTGTGGGTTTGGGTGTGTTTGCTAAAAAAAAAAATATATTTAAACAATCCAGACTTACTATTGTGGCTTAAAAATTACAACATTTCAAGATCAAATAATCTTCACATACAAGTAAAATGTTTTGTGCTGTTTACCATAAACTGTGAGACTGAGTGGTTTGCTTTGTCCTGAACTGACGGCCCTGGTTTTATGGTGGCTTTTGCAAGAGTAAGCTCCTTCATGACCTTTAGTAACGGAAGATATTAGAAGCTCTCCCCCATATTTGTTTAATTTTTAAGATGCCATCCTCTGAAAGTGGTCCTCCATTTCTCTCCCACGTGAAGCTCCAGTCGGTGCTCCCAACTTCACATCCCAGCTTCACACCCTCGTTAACAAACACATCGGACCACGGACTGAGCAACCTTACAGATGGCACAGGAACAACTGAAATATGGCAAACATATTTTTAAACTGGTCAATTATTTAAAAAACATAAATCGTTTGAGTAGTAACTCTTAATAATGATGTTTAAGAATATAACATTTAACTTACCATGGACACTTTGAGAGAGTTTGTCACTGCTTTCTGTAGTTATCTGTCCGCCTCTAAAGGCCTTGCAATGGTATCCCCCTTTTTTAGATAAATCAAGAGGAACGCTGATGGTAGAACCGGTGGCGCTGATATCTTTGTCATCTTTGTACCACTTAAACGTCCAGCCAGATGATATATAAATATGACAAGTGAAGTTCACCATGTCACCCACATACATTAGGTTGTCAGGTGGATCTTTTGTCACTGTGGGCTTAGGTATGGCTATAACAAAAGCCAGTTTACATTGAAATTGTGCCAAACAATATAAATATACAATTTTACAACAATAATCAAAGGTGGACTTTACTTAATATTTTGATCTGGAGTTGTTGGCTTTGTCCAGAGCTGACAGGCTTGTTTTTGTGTTGAGCTTTGCAGGTATACACACCCTCATGACTTGTGGTAGCTGAAGAGATTTGAAACTGTGCACCCTGTTCATTTATGTTTACGGTAGGACCCTCTTGAAGCTGTATTCCATTTCTGAACCACGTGAAGGTCCAGTCAGGGCTAACAGATTCACAGCCCAGTGACAACACATCATTGACAAACACTTCGGGCCATTGGTTGAGCAGCTTCACAGTCGGCACAGGAGCATCTGAAAAATATCATTTTTAAAACTGGTGCATTATTAGGTAGTAATAAAAACTCAAAAGAGCAACATATAAAGATGAATAATGTAATCACAAAATCGTATTAAACTATTATTATTAAAACCTGAGGGGTGCATTGTAAAGTGATAAGAAGTAGATAAATAAACCTACCCACAACCTCCAAAGTGACTTCATTACTCTGTGTGCTCATTGGCCCATTGTCTCTTCTGATCTTGCAGTAGTATTGTCCATTATTTGTAAGCTCAAGTGATTGCATGGTGTACACATCCTGATCAGTTTGAGAAATCTGTTTTTCATTAAAGAACCAAAAATATGTCCACGAAGAGGACACATCGATGGAACATTTGAATGTGACAGATTCTCCAACAAAAGGCTTTTGTGAGATTTGATTATGGCTCAGAGTAGGCGTTGGCTTATTTGCTGATTGGATAGCAAAAAAAAAGTAATATATTATAACTGTTTATTAAATTAACTTTCAATTAAAAATAAAATAACTAATAAATAGACTTACCATGAACAGTGATCTGAACCGAGTTGCTAGCTTGTGAGCTTTTTGAGTTGAGTTTATTAATGCCTTTACAGCTGTACTTTCCACTTTCAGGTTTGGACATTATTAGAAAAGACCGGTCTCCAGAGAATAACACATTAGGTTTTACCTCTTGAACTTCTTTTTCATCTTTGAACCAGGTGATGGTCCAATTTTCCTTGTTGTGGATCTGACACGTTAATGTGACTGTTTCAGAAGGAAATAACTCAGACCATTTTGACTCTAACTGTACAACTGGCACAGGATCTGAAAATATAAGTCAAATGAAGAATTGACATAAACAATTGAAATAAATAATAGTACATATTATATATCACTGTATTGATGTTTTAACTTGCATTATTAAGATGTTGTTAATTTACGGTCTTTTAAAGTTGATTTTGTATTTCAAGAAAAGTGCTTAATGCATTTGTTATACATAGAATAGTGTAATATTTCTTTCAGATTTAATCAATCACACATTATGCATTTATCAGGAACCGAGAACAACTATGAAAAGCAGCACAGTTGATCTCTGTACTTGGCAGGAGGAACTTAGTAAGTAAGTATTTCCCGTGAGTTTGGCAAATACTTTAAGTTCCTCCTGCCAACTCGTACTTTATTTCCCACACACTGTGAACTTCTGATTTAGGTATATTTCTATAGATTTAAATACAAGGGCTGCAAATGACAACAGCTTCCCAGCATCATAACCACAGATTTACTTGACTTACCATTCGCTGAATCCTGAGCAGCACAAGCAGCACTTAAATCTGTAAAATCATAGGTTCATTGTTTAAATGTAATACCATTTAAATACAAATAAAATAAAATATATTAACAGGTAATGTTTGTGAAAACTTACATATGAAAAGGATGGCTTCAAAAATCCACATTTTCCACTAAGACATGGACGCTGTGCTGCGCTGTCATTTATCTGCTGTGTAGCCACTTTTTCAGTAAAAGGAAATAAGATGCGAGCAACATGGGCGGGTGTAACAAGTTCATGTAGAAACTCACCTCAGCCAGCAGCTTTCCTGTCTCTATATCATTTGCTGTGCGTTTCTTTTCGTCACCTTTTTTTTTTTTTTCAACAGGAAGTGTGTCAGTAAACCACAATCACTTTTGATGTTTGCTCTACTTGAAATGCTGAGTATATTTTAAAATGTGACATTACACTGATGTTTTTCTAACATATTAAGTACAAAAAACAAAGTCATATACAAATGCATCATGGTTGTTTTGTTGGCTTTGTTGAAGTAGATATTTAACTAAAAATGAATCAGAAATAAAATTAAAGCTGCAAGTGGAAAAATGGCCCTCAGCCCCTATTGTGACTGTGGGGACACATGTCCTCAGGAGGACTGCATTTTGTTCTTTAAAGTGCAAACTTCATGGTAATGTCAAATAAGTCTCTAAAGCAAGTAACCATATTAAAACCCACAAACCTGAAATCTTACTGAAAAACTCACAGAAAAGTTTGGTTAAGGCGTGTTTATAAATCATGTTGACAAAGTTTTTTTTAAGGGGTGATATATTAATGATTAGAGCTAAAATGTTTGTGGTTACATGTTCAGATCAAAATGGCTGCCTCCCTGTGTGTGATAGGGCGTGATGCCAACACACTTTTTTGCACATGATCCCACTGCCATTTGGTTGACTATTAGGCTATGTAGATTTCAGGAACAAAGAACAAAGGAGGAAGTGTCAAAATATAATTGTAACAGATGCTTTTGCAATTAGGCAATATCACATGCTACCTTTCCCAAAAACAAGGATGTTTTGTTTATTCATGCAGTCTGTACTTTCACCACATGATGTCAGTACAGAGACAAGTTGTTAGTGCTTGATTTGTGGAGGAACATGGGGGAATATATTCCTAAACCTGGACTGGGACCTATTTGTAAAGCCTATTTAAGTTTCTTAAAGTAAAAGTTAATGTGGCCTGTTTTCAAAGATTTTTAACAGCCTGTAGAAATGGTTAGTTTGTTAAAATGGCATAACTTAGACACAAAAAGCTATAATGCAGTCCTCATAATTTAATTTTGTTTACCTTTTTCCTTCTTGGTGCAGGGGGAATACTTCCCTTAAATATGCTCTGTCCTCCTCCACCTCCAACTTTACAAATTAAGCACTAAAAGAATGATCTGTCTTCTAGATGCAGTATGTATATGTATTTTGTAGAATTTACTTTGTATAAAGCAATCCAAAAATAACTTCAAGGCTACATATAGCAAGCAAGTCCAAGGATTTAATGTTTTATTAAGTATTACATGATGTACTGTAACAAACAATTTATAGACACAAGCAGAATAAAACATTGTGCATTTAGTCTAACATACATGTCTTCAACTAAAATAAGAAACATTTGGCAAATTGGGATGGGCATGAGGCTTTCCCTTGCATTCTGAAAGCACTGGGTGGGATGTGTTCCTGTTGAGAGTGGAAACTGAAGAAGACCCAATCCTCTGTCCCTCCTTTTTTACTTACACACATACGGATCCATCTTTGTCTCTTGCTTTGTCAAACACTCTGTGGAAGAAAAACAACAAAGGGATTAAAACAGTTTTATTATGTATTGTCATTCTCTTCTGTAACAACAGTACATAATGTTGTACCAACCAACACAGTAAAGCACATCCAGGACATGAGTACAAATACAAGATACAGAAGGACAACAGTAAATACCAATAGAGTAAGAAAAGTATTAGTTAAATTACATGAATTAGAGGCAGTTATACTTTGGACATGGTTAACTTGTTTAAATTTATTATCCTGTCTTTGTGTAGAGATGATAATGATTATCTTCATGATTCAAACTAGGCTTTAACATAAGAGCTAGACTTCTGCTGGTCCTGATGGAAAGATGATTAAAGCAAAGAATAGGTCAATACGGTTGAAGAGCTATTAATGCTGAAAAATTAACCATGTTAGTCAAATTCTGGCAGTTACTGATGTGTGCGTATGTATTTTCCACTGAGGATTATCCGACTGGGTTTCTGCCCCCTTAGCCCATTCTACTATCTCTTCACCGCACTTCTTTAGGCCTGTCGACTCATGGTAATGTGAAGAGTGTGTAGCTGTGTGTCACATCATCTGGAGACATTTTTAGAAGCTGAGTGCTGCAATGACATCACTCCCCCCTCTTCCCCACCCAAAGGCACTCCCAGGCCTAATCCCTTGTTTTTCCCCTCGACGGGCCCTCCCATGTATGGCTGTGCACATCTTCGAAGCAACAGGGTCAAACACTTATTAATAAATAGGATATCATTGAAGAATGGGATCGAAGGGACAAATATAATACAAAGTAAAAACAAATAATTTGCTACATTGTTATAAAAAGCCATTTCAGGCATATTATTAATTAAATAAAAGCATTTTCGCAATTAGGGATGAACATGTTAACTATCTGCATAAAACACAAAGCCCAATACTACCCATGGTTTATTTGTTTTTTGTCCAAAAACTGACAAGATTTGGCCTTGAGCTTGACATGGCTAATCTATAGGCTGCACCGCAAAAGCTCATTGTGGTAACCTGATCAGAAGTGGAAAGCTGGAGGTGCAGGTGTGAGTGCATCAAAACAGAGAAAGGATGCATTGGGATCTCACCAAGTCACATTTAGGGGTGGTCAGACTGGCATGTGACCCCATTCCCAGTGGAGTGTGAACACACATGTCCCTGACCGCACTCAAGGACAACTTACGAGTATTCCTGTTGCCCAACAACTGCATCCACTTAATTTACTTATGTAAAACAACTAAGAACATGGCCAAGGTGAAACAGACACATTAGTGTTCCCATCAGACAGTGCATCTCAGGGCTGATTGTTTTAGGTGTATATCTTGAAAAACACTTGTGTGTCTCACAGCTTAAGCCCGCTGTGATGTCTTCCTGCAGTCTAAATCTTGTTTTCTATCTTGTAAACTTGTTTTGTTAGGATATATTTATCTGTCCTATTCTTTGTTTATTATTACAGCCTAACACAAGCTCAGGGTAAGTGCAATAATTCTATTTCAAAAAGCGGTATTTTGCACAGAAAATTGTTGGTTACAGTACTGTTACTGAATAAATGTGTGTTGTATAAAAATACATGTTCTGTCTGTTTATTGTATGTTCTGCTGCTCAGCACTGTTCCCAAGACAACTTTTCCTTTGGGACAATAAACTATATTTGATTTGATTTAAAAACAAGTGGACTATATTTAGGGAAGCTTTTGGTAAATAAAAATGGCAACAAGAATGTACACTCTTTAAAGGTGGAAGAGACTGATGTAGAAAGGTTATATCTAAAAATCAAAATTTTTAAAAATTACTAAATTCTTCCCAGTACTGTTAGATAACAGTAATGTTTTTATAATACTTTGATGTTTTTTCTCTTAACTGCAGTTGAACACTAACACATTGAGCAAATCGTCCTGACATTTGCTGAAAGGCTACACCACTCAAGTGTTTCAGGAGCTTGTGTGAAAGTGCCAAAACCAAAACAGCAATGTGTCTGGATCTGTGAATAGAACCTTTAAAGCTGTAAAAACATCAAATTTGGAATTTCAAATCAACGCCTATTAATCCTTGCCACATTACCACATCCAAAAGAGAAAACCAATCACTGTCACTTGAGCAATCATTATCTGTAACATAAAAAATAATTCCTATTTGTCTCTCACCTCAAAATGTTGTGGCTTATTTGCCTTTTTCAGCCACTGGAAGTATAACCTCTGAAGAGAAAACACATCAGTTACACACCTATTACAAATCAGTTGTACATCTTAGAGATTTCCTACCATTAGACAGAAGATACTCACGTTT
>JALDNG010000070.1:1307500-1405000 GCA_024349245.1 Neodontobutis hainanensis | reverse complement strand
CAAAACAAGCTTCTGCTCTAACTGTAGATCTAATGTAATGCACCCGGACTTTGTGAGCACAATTTTAAGCCACTACACCGAGTGCTTTAGTTCATGCAGGGTGCTAAGTCTTAGTAACAGCATCACTTGCAAGTTTCCTGCCTAAGCAGCAAATGTTTCAAAAGCTTGGTAGGCTTACAGGATATATAAAACGAGCAGGATTATACACCACCCCCTTTCTATACTATGCTTCTTAGGACTGACATTCCTTTCTAGCATTAAAAAGCTCAAACACTTTCTCTTCCTCTTGGTGTCAATCTAACTGGTTTTCTTCCGACTGTTTAAACTCATGGATATGAGCCAGCTTCTGGAAGCCTTGTCCTTAACCAAGCTCTGTTCAGCATCCCGATTTGGCTCAAACACTAATCCTTACTAATCAGCACACATCCCAGCAATGTCCAGACATGTTGGACATTGAGCTCTTACCAATATTCTATAATCAGTTTTTGTTTCTGTGTAAAGGTATCTTTTATCTCTGTGCACCCATCTGATGAGGACAGAGTGCGATGGACTGATGTAGAAGTATTTATCCCCCACAAGCCACCCAAAATCTATTAATTAGGCTTGAGTTACTGTTCCCTCAGTTGACCAGCAGTTCAGTTACACAGATGAATTTTATCAGTGTTTCCCATTGTTCACACTGTTTAAAATCCTACCAGGAAGTATGAGGAGTTAAGACAAATGTGTCATTTTAAGTTGTCGACAGGGACAACTTAAGTCATCATAAATGTGTGACACAAATGTGACGTAGTTACAGAGGTAATGGAAACTCAGTGCTACTGTAGTTTAAATCAACTGGTCAGTTCTGCTGCTGCTGTTGTTTGCTTCTATGTTTTAACTCGGGTCTGTTAATGTTGCTGCATGCATGTGCTTATGATTTTGCTGCTGTGTATGGACTGAACCTTTGTTCAGGTTTAATACATTGTCTAGTATTTGTTGTTGTCTTGCTTGTCTTATCTAATGTTTATGTTTTATTTGATTTTATTTAAGGTGCCTTTGTACATCTTGCAAGGGACAACAGACAAAACTAGTTATTTGGCTAACTCTGGCTTGTTGACAGTTGTACTATTTATTAATATGCACTGTCCTTTTAAATAAATAAATATTTGCCTCACAGTGTCAGCCATTTTGGAGGCAGACAAACATCAATACACGGACACTTTAGTGCCTAAATAAAAACTACAAAAAACATTCTGTTTATGCCTCACATTATTGTAAACTATGGAAATATTGGCAAGACAATCTAAAACCAGTTTGACTCACACAATACTCATTCTACTAAATTTAAATACTACTTACAATTGCATGAGTAAAGAGTGTGTTTTTTATTGTCAGCTCTGCATCCACTAAAGATGTGTGAGCGGACAATATTGAAATGTTGATTCATAGCAAACGAAAGGCCTTGTCAGCACCGCCTGATTTATGTGCAAACGTCTGCACAGTCTGTCTGAAGACCTGCTAGTTAATACCGCCCCACTTGCAACATGAGTATTTTAAGGAGAGGTCACAGGTTGCAACAATCATCAATGCTCCTGATAAAGAGGTTGGAGGCAAATATATTGAAAAGCGTTTTGGCACCTCAATATCTAATATGAGCTTGAATTGTATTTTGGGGGTTTTGTTAAGAAAGACCAGCTCATTCCCACATTTGTTCTATGCAGTAGCTGTCTAATCGTAATTACAGTGACAATGGCTGCTACTTACCAACAATTTCGCGGATCGGCACGGGCCCTGCTAAAATACCAGGTTCACTGCGGCCGCCAGAGTTTACTGCCACCACGCGCACGTGCAAAAGGTCACCGGCTGTCAGATTTTTAATGCAGTAGTGGTTTGTAGGGGTCAGATCCTCGTTAGCAACAACCCAGTCTGTCGCTGTAGGGGGAGAAGAGACTTGAATTGGTTGGTTTGCATTCACAACAAGAAAAGGCAGCAGCCATAAGTTTAACTGTGTTTCTATTTGATAAACTATAAAACATCCTTTAAAAGGGACATGTTAAGTGGTTTATTACCTGACGACACAAGTTTACAAACAAGTTGGCCACAAGAAGTACATGTTGGCCTCCATAATGAAATCTCATCTGAGCAAGAAGCTTTTCTAAAAGCAGGGTGAGCAGATACAGTGACAGCCGTTGAAATGCTGCCTGCCGTATACGGCCTGTGAGCAGCTACAAGTCTATCTGCCCTCTGACACTTCCTGGACAGGTGCAGACCACATACTGTACATACAACGCTTTACACTCTAGACCTACCCCCATCCTTGCAGTACTCAACAGTGTATCCATCCAGGCCTGAGTCTCCAATAGTAGCAGGAGCGTTCCACTTGATGGTCAGGCTGCTGTCATTCACATCTTCCACAGATACATCCAGTGGAGCGCTAGTGGGGACTGGATGAGATTTAAACCAAACATATTAGTTTACATTGGAAGGCAGTACTTAAGGTCACTTTGGTAAACATAAATTTACTCAACAACACATACGTATTACAACAGGCCTTGCACTTTAATATTACCTGCAGGAGGTGGGGGTGTGGGGGCTTTAGGGGGTTCCTCAACAACTGCAGGTTCAACAGGAGCAGCTTGCATTAGATAAGCAGCAAAACAATGTTGTTTTAGTAAAACCTTTAGTGGCTGTGTTAAGTCAGTCAATGTGCATTTCCAAGGCTTTGTGCAAGATAATACAATTACAATCCATTAAACGTTACAGATGGGAAGAAGATGATATGCATTATATTTTGTGGTAGTGAAGATGTGATACTGCCACATGTTTAGCATCTGTGGGTGCCTCAGCTACAGGAGCAGCACCTTCTTCAGCAACAGGAGCATCAGCAGCTGGAGCGGAAGCATCAGCTGCCGAGGCATCAGCTAGAGTTAAAAATACAATTAGGTCAAATGGTGACTAATAATGTAACTCATGCATGAAATGAATCTGGGTGGATTTGGCTGAAGCACGCAGCAGGGCAGGACAGTGGTAGGGACAGACAAAAATGAAAGGAAAGTTGATGACATCTGTACTATAGAAAATGCAGATGGAAAGAGGACTAAACAGTCATATGAACCACATGAAGACACGTGTACAGCAGCACACATCATGTGGCTTGTGTTTGTGGAGCTCCTGTGGTGTATGTTTACCCTCAGCATCTGTTGTTGGAGCAGCTCCTTCTTCTTCAGCTTCAGCTAAAGTTAGGAGTTATATGTCGCGGTTAGTAGCAAAGGAAAGTGTACCAGCCACCAAGTCCACCATCCAAAGCTGCAGAGAGTTTTTAATTACAATTAGCAATGCCAACAAATTAATAATTTCATGAAAAGATGGTCCGGCCGTAAGTGGAGCAGGTCCAGGCTGGTGGAGTAGATTAACTGGTTTGTGTAATGATAGGTATAGGAAATATTGCTATGTCATGTTGAGTATTAAAATCAAGCTTTTTCCTTATAAAATATATTGTTAGGATTCAAAAATTCACAATTTAAAATTGTGATGCACAAACCAGTGCCAGTGGCTGATGTCTTAAGGAGGATACCCAATTAGATGTTAGATACTATTTAAAAATGCTGTTATTGCTACCTACATTGACCTTAAAGGTGCAAGTTCAATTAATAGATATGTTGATATTTAAATATAGTCTAATATCTATGAACAAGAAGAATCCTCCCCCAAAAAACTGACTCTTGATAGACTGTCTGACACCTCTTACCACAGCCGCGAGATTAAAGCCAATGGTGCAGTTAAAGACCAAATATACGTGTCCGGTGCGAAAAGAAGCCACCAGCCGCAGAGTAAAGTGTTTTCTGATGCCAATTTAAGTGAGCCTCCAAGTGGTCGTGATTTCAGGTAGCTATACCTGGCGGGGCGGCGGGGGCAGCCTCTCCCTCGGCCGCCGGAGCTGCCTCCGCGGGGGCAGCCTCTGGAACTTCATTGGTTGGAGCGGCCTCTTCAGGTGCAGGTGTCTCCGCGGGTGGGGCCTCTGCAGGAGCCGGTTCAGGGGCAGGCTCCGGGGCGGGTTCTGGGGACACCTCCGGAGCCTTCTTGGCGGGGGACTTCTTGATGGGCGCAGGTTTGCTTGGCATTGCGCTGAACTGACCGCTCTGAGGTTGAGGGGGACCCGCAGATGTAGGTAGGCCTAATATATACAGAGAGAGGAGTGGTGGGCTTGCATTGAACTCCACCCACTCCGTGACTATGATCCCAGCAACATCCCAAACATGTCCACCTGAGCCGCTGCATATTTATAACATATTATTAAATATCTCACCATAATTTATATCTGCACTTAGCCTACTATTAAAATGAAAGTGACTACATTTGTCATGATAGAGGGAAATGGTGTAATAGTGTAATACAATACTAGCGCCCTCTAGGGGACATCATATAAAACAGGGAACACAGGTTAAAGATGTGAACAATGGCATGATTTTATTGTGTCCATTGCTTCATGTTAGACATATGAGTTTAATGAGGTTATAGAGACATGCCATACAACCCATATTGGGCCCCTTTTAAGCCAAGTGCTGTTCCCTCCCCTTTATATAAGAGGAAGACAATGAAACCATCCACATTGCCCGTTTCATACATACAGAGCCCAGACCTTAATTTAGCTTCTTTTAACACATTTGAATGATTGTTGTCGCAGATGCACAGAATATTTACAGTGTATACAAGAGTGATGCCATGTACAAAAGAACCTTTACAAATATTTGCATAAGAAAACATAACTTGCTCTTAAAAACAACATGAAAAGAAGAAAAGATATTCAGTTATTCAAAATCCTCCCTCCTAAGTGATAAGTTAACTATGGTAGGTCCAATGAAAGGAAACTTTGGGAATACTTTAGGGACACATGCATCAGCATTACATCTCTGTTTCATCTTACACTGCTCAGGCAACTCCTCCAAGAAGTCTCTCACTCACAGTTTGTTTGTGGCTCACACATTATCAAAGAGAGACGCACATTCTTCTCACACATTTATAATACACACATGGTGTAAAAGCCCACCTCTGTGACTGTCCACTTGAATAAAGTCACAACAGACAGAGAAGGCTAGAGGAAGTGATGATGCTTCCTTCCTATGATATATACCTCTTAATCTAGGCCTCATTGTGGTCAACAAAATCAACTAAAAGCAGCTTCAGGCCAATTTGTGTTTCAGGCACAAAAAGACATAGGCAACACTTCTCTGCTTCAAAAAGCAGAGGATAATTTAAACAGATGGTGAGGTACTTAAGAATCCAATGGCACACAACTGAGGAGTTTAAGCATTCAGTTTACTCCCTTTGGTTGTCCTTTATGCTTTCTCCTTTGTCATAAATGCTCTCATGCAAACAGTCAAGAGCAATGAAAACTCTGGACACATTTTCTTATACATTACTGCATGTGCAAAAATAATTAGGGGAAAAGGGAAGAGGAAGCCACTAAGAGTGTGAACACTCTTTTAGAAAGAGTAAGTAAGATAGACCTAGAGTCATTGTTATTTCCATGTTAGCTTTTGTTTTATGTGTTTCTAACTTTGATGATGTATCAACAACGCTGTAGTACTGCACACTGATGACTGTTATTTGTTGAAGATGACTCAGTATAAAATCCTACAAAATCAGATTTAAAAAGCTGTCTATTATAAGATAAGTTTGACTTTTAAACTGGATATCTAAATTGCAAGTCTGCAAGCAGAGCCTGAAGTGGCTTTTTCGGAAGATCAGACTGCAGTTTTTCTTGTCTTACCTCTCACTTCTGGTAAATTATGAAATGTCTGGTGTCTCCAGTAGAGTACTGAGCCATCTGTCAAAATAATACCTTTACTGGTATTTATTCTTGCACACAGATGACATGTATGCACCCATGCATGCCACAATTTTACTATTGTATTAATAACATTATTGAGTGATGCAATAGATTTAAAAATTAGGTAATTTTAGATTTTGTTGTTGTTTGGTGTATTTTCTATTCTACTAAACCCCTTCAAAAGACCAAAAGCACAGCATTAAGGAGTGTATGCTGCCATCTACTCAATAATAATCTGCATAATTTGGCTCTTGTGATGCTCTCCTTTAACCCACTGTCACTAGCACAGCCTCCTGAAATCCAATTCCCTCAAGTACAAAATAAAGTGCATTTTTTAGCTGTGTAATGACAGTCTTACATTTAGGGAGATCAGCCTCTTCTTGGTTAAATAAAGCCATGAAAAAAATTCAGTAAGCACCATTATTAATTGAAGTTTGTGGCCGTAGATGTAGGGGAAAGATTATTGGAAATGTTTTGCATCATACTTCTCTGGTTACCATGCAACTCCAACTGAGAACAGACAAGTTAATGTCTTTCTCACCAAAATAATCACAGTTTCTTTTGAGCGCGGTCAGAATGTCTTTTCTGTTCTGATCTGTTCTGCTATGTAGATCTTTCCTGTGCATCACATATCATCACTGACACAGAATTGTCTCATGGTGATAGGCTCAGTCCATAGTGCCACAGGTAGGTTCATGTTATCCTCAGTGTGTAGCTTGAAGCGTGGGATCCAGACTGCTTTCTCGCTCTGGTGACTCTATGTAGTTGGCTGACTCCTGAAGCTTCAGCAGCATGGCCATCTGGGCAGCAGGAAGAGAGAGTCAGGTCAATTAAATAATAACCAATGTGCTTTTACAATTGTAAAATGTTGACACCCACCAGTGGGTCTGCCTCAAGTGAGCTGGGGGGAGGTGTGTCTTTGGGGGGCTTCTTCTCTTCACTGCAGACACTGATGCTGGGGGGAGGTAGGTGAAAGAGCCTGGATTGGTCCTGCTGTGCATTGGGCCAGGGCAGGGTGTCTCTTACCCACTCCACTGGGTCCTCCCACACTGCTTTCTGTCCATGCACCTAAATGACACACACTGTTATTCTAATATCTAGAAAAGCATCTGTTGTGTGGCATTAGTTTGTGTCTTTACCTTGATGCCATCTTTTGCCCCCTCCTGTAGGTATGGTATGATTGAGTGGTTCCACAGATCAATGAACCACTGCCTGAACTCTGACACTGACACTGGACATGACAGGAAGAAGCAGGGACCTGGAGGAGACAACTTGCAGTTATTCCCTATATCGCTGATACAAAGCACTATGATTATTAAGGTAGAGTAAGTATTTCTAATTAATGAAACTTCCTTAAGTCACTGGCAACTGGCTTTTACCTATGAGAAAGTCTGAAGTGCTGTGTTTCTCCAGGAAAGTGTGCAGGTGGTACCATAGCTGAGGGATCCAGTCTAACACATGCATGAGAGTTTGGTGATGTGCTGTGTCCAGCTCCTTGTGCTGGTAGGTTTCTACAGCTTTACGATGCAGGTACCTTAATAGGAAACCATTGGCTGGTTCCACATTGTTGGAAAACGTAACCATCCTGTGCAATTAAGGTGTATATTATTATACATACTATGTAATCAAAAAATAATGTAATAATAAAAAAAGAGTCTCTTTCTTTGGTGTTACCTGAAGCTAAGGTGCAGACCATGGTTAGAAGTCATCTTCACAGGCTGATTTGTGGTCCCAATAATGTAAGGACTAGGGGGAAAAATCAACTTAAATATTTAATTCTCTGACATTTCTTGTACCTTAATATTTTCATTGAACTGGTAGCTGAAGTTACACACCATTTGTGATATTTGCATGTCAGTGCACCATTTACAAGTTCTGTAATTGCTGCAGGATCACTGATGTCATCAATGATAATGACCAAAGGCAGTTCTCCTCCACACTCTCTGTCAATCTGATTTGCAAGATTTGACAGATATATCTGCAAATCCTGTCAAAGGGAAGAAATGTAAGTTGTTGTTTTTTCAGAGCATATAAAATTTCAGATGAACTTGAATGTTACAATGCTGTTATGTAGCACCTTGTGTGACTGACGGTGCATATTGAAGGTGACAGCAGTGCTCTGTCCCAAAAGGCAAGGTTCCTGCTCGACAGACGAGTCAGATTGGCTGCGTTGCCGGAGGTAGTGGGCTAAACGCTGGGCCAGGTAAGTCTTGCCTGTCCCACTGGGGCCAGACAGAACTAGACGTCTGTGCTTCAGCAACAGGCTGATGTAGTGCAGCATCATGGGCTTAGGAATGAGAGTCTCAAATACCAGTGAATCAACACATTTCTCTTGAAGGCCTAAGCAGAGACACAGAACAGAAAGAACAAAGCATTTATAGATGACTGATGTTTGATTTTCATTATTTTAGTGTTGTATGGTGCAGCTAATTATGTGCACAGGTGGATACGTTCAATCACTCACCTTTCAGAGTGACCAGTATCTGAGGTTGACCAGTGCCAAGGCAACGATAAGGTAAAAATTGGGGTCTGTCTCCTCCTATTAGCCTATGCACTCCTTGGGTCAGCTGATACATGTGCAACGAAGCAGAGGAGAGACCCAAGCTGGATGTCGGGTCCACCTGAGCAAGGTAGTCCTATAAAAGAACAACAATACCACATGCAAAAAAAATGTTAATTAATGTAATAAGTACATTGGATTAACATGAAGATGGAATTAATCAACTCAATTACTGACTTACTTGAAAAGTTTTATTTATTAGGGAGTCGAGACAGACCCAGTCAGTCCTTCCACTGACCAGCACAGAGCCCAGGAAGTACAGCTGCTGCTTACCATCCTACAGGAACATAGAGACATACTGAGCTGTCATAGGCCTTATCTTCTGTGAAGCATTTAGATGGTACTAAAAGGTAATACCTCGGGTTGGTCACTAACTCGGACCAGAACTTGAGCACAAACATCATCTTTGTTTGAAGAAACACTTGTCACCGCAAAGGTTGACATGTCTGAAATTAGGAGGAAATTAGGATGACAAACTCTTCTAGGCTGACTTGTAGAAATTGAAGGGACACTTGTAAATTTTTACCTGCATTTTTACAATCATTCAAACTTAGGCTGAAGGATTTGGTAAGACTCATTGGTTGCTTTTTTGATGGACCGAGGAGAGATGAAAGACCGGAAGGTTGGGACGTGGAGGAGGTGGGGCCACAGTCATCGAGATGGAGTTGACTCCCTGTTTTCAGGTGGTCATTCTCTGTTTTGAGGGTATCCACTGTTGACTATAACAAAACAAAAAAAATACATTAACAGTTCCATTGAACAACAGTAAGATGTGTGGGGACAAGAACTAAACAAACCTGCATGCTGTTCATGGCGTCTCTCAGTTGCTCCAGCTGATGGGCAGAGTTTAAAGCTTCTAATCGAATGTCTGTTAGTTCTCTCTCTTTTACCCAAAGCTCTGAGCGTAGATCTGACACCATCCTCTCTCCTTCCTCTCCCTCCTCTGCTGTTTCCATGATCCTAACAAGAAAGATAGTGGTTATCAGATGACTAATAGTTCTAATAATTAAGTGAATTAAGAGTAAAGCCATTGAGTCTTGGGGTGTCTGTAGGTACTTACATACAGGATGTTGTAGAAGCAGATGTTTTCAGAGATGAAGGAGGGTTCTCACCCCCTTCTAAGTTCTCATGAGCCATCTTTGGAGAATTGGGAGCTGATGAATCAGGGGTGGCTATTTCCTCAATGTCAGAGTAGGTTTTGGTTCCTTTCTTTATGCTGAAAGCCTTGTTAAAGGAGCTTCTCAGCTAAACAGAAACAGGTAATTTCAAAATCAGCTAAAAATTCTAGTTTGCAGTAGATTGTTGGTGTGTGGATGTGTTAGGTTTATTATATGACGTATCCTTTAACATAAACATCACAGACAATTTTATATAAAAAAAAATCTCAAAATGCAATGCTTCCTTTTTGGGTCAGTAGGATTATTACATAATGAAGCTGAATTTTGGACAAAATACTGAATGTCCCAAATGGACCTAATACAAGTTCAGAAACCGCATTTTTTAATGAAAACAGCTTTTAGTAAAGCTTCTCAAATCATGTCAGCTGTTTGCCACCCCAACTGGATTACAGTAATATTTTCAAGCCCCAATATTGACACAGAAGCTTGATAATCAATAGTTAGGATGTCAGTCAGCAGATGAAAGACTGTGTAATATATTAGGATGAGCCATCATGATATATGAAAAATAAAAAGGCTTCAGATGGTTGTGATCAGCGTACTCACCTCACAAACCTAAAGGTATCAAAATAATGACACAGAGGAGGCACACTGGTCACCCTTTGTTCACATATTTATTCAGTTAGTCTTTTAACACTACATACGCACGTGGTTTATGTGCTTTATACTTACCCAGCTCTTTTTTTCTTCTTTTTTGCATCATGGTCTTTGAGGCTGCCCAGACTGGACATACTGGTCAGACTGTTGAGACTGGAGATGCTTTCACATGAATTCTGACGTCTAATATGTAAATCTGTAACGAAGAAGAAAAATGGATATAAACAAACATTTATTTTGCAAGTGTAGAAAAGGGAAAAATACATGTATTAAAGCAGTCTCCAAACCTTTCATGTCTGGATTGTTTAAGGCAACTTGAATCACAGCCTGAGCTTCTTCATTCTTTGTCTTTAGAGCCTCAATGGTCTCTCTTAACTCCACCAACTCGGTATCCTATGCAGAATTAATTGAGTGTCAGCAAGGTATACTTCTTCTGTCTACAGATTTTCTTAAATTTCAATGACCCTCTTTTTTCACAGTTGCAAAAAAATGCATGCAGACTTTTGTGTCAAAACTTCCTTATGCTAGAGAGCACATGGGATTTATTAAACTGTGTGTACAATGTCAATCCCATTGCACACACAAGCGCAGGCATAACTTAAACATGTGAGCAGTTCAAAAGGACAAAAAGTCCAGAATAACAAAGCTTTCTTGTGTTGGTTATTAGTTATTGTGTGCAAAAGACATTTACGTTTCAGCCTAACGTTTCAGCAAGGCATGAACAAATGAGAGAGACTCCTCGCATTTAAGCACACTCAAACCAACACACAGCTAACCCTGCTCCAGGCACTCATCAGTGCATGCAGACCCCAACAGATACAAAGGGGCAAGAACGCAGGAATGTGATGTTTAGTGTGAGAGCACGTGCAAACTGTTTGCACTCCAGTTGTGGTTCATTCTTTCATTGATCCTCTGGCCTCTACCCAGACTAACTCACTCAATGTAAGACTACAGCCTGGGCCCTAACCTACATTGAGCTCCTGTATTAGAGTCAGCTGACTCAGTGCTACTACTGAATACACTGACTACATTGTGGATGGGCACAGAGCAGGAATGTGACAGAAAGGCAGCATGGCTTTTGTTTGAATGTGGGGCCTTATAAGTGAGGTTGGATACCTTCTGTTCTTGGGTTAACGACAAGGTCTGCAGCCGAGCCGTCATCAGGGCTAAACTCTGCTCAAATGCAGCCACAAGATTCGCCTGTTTAAAGAAAAAGATGATAAAAGACTATAAAAGAAATAACATATTATATTCTTCAAGGTCTAGTGCAGAACAATATGCACTGACTGTGCTATAACCACTAAACTTTAAACCCATTTTACGGTTGTCCTTGATTTCTTTTGTTGTTTCTACTATAAATGTGAACACGTTTTTAAATTCATACCAATGCACACTGGGTATTTTTATCACCAGATAAAAAAGCTTTTTGATGCAACAAACACAGAGCTGCATATAAAAGCAGAACTGGACATACACCCACAGAGCCCTGAGCAATAAAGAGAACTTCCCTTTCCTTCTCCTTCATTTAAGGGTTAATAGAGTAAAATACTGGCATGGCCCCTGCTGCCTATGCAGGTCAAAGAACATAAAAAGTCTTACTGGAACAAGGACACAAGCAGACCTACCTGATTAGCAGGTCCTTTATGAAGCCATGTATTATGCCTGTGCTGTATTTCAAGGTGGTCATACAGAAATAAAAATCTGGCAAGGAACCTGAGTGTGTGTGTGGCTCTATTGAAGCTCAGTGGTTTGTGGAAGGGGTTAGCTTTATTGAGGCCCTGCATGTGTAAGAACTGTGCTGAGACAGTGCTGAAGTGATGTATGACTGACAGCTTTTTGGGATTATACACCTTTCTTTTTTATTTTTGCATTTTGCTTTCTGAAGTACAAAACTACATATAGTGCAGGAATGAAAAGTAACTTCTATACCCCGCTCATTTACGAAGGAGTGGGATTTTCAAAAGGAGGATAAGCAGAAAGAAGGATCTGCGTCATTGTTTTTCTGTCTCTATTTTTGTCGCCTACCATAACAGGTCTATAGCATCTTCAGTGCTCTGCATAAAAATGTTGCAGAAGTGTGTCAACATATTAATATGGAAAATGCTTGAGTATGCAATTAGAAAATATATCTTAGCATATTTCAGTCACTTGTAGCAATAGGTGCATTTTGGCAAATTTTCCATTCAACACTTGCAGGATGTCCATAAATATCAGTTACCTAAGCCTTAGGCTAAATGTTATAATAAGGTGGACAGTTCAACAGCATGATTGTCAAGTAATGGGGTGTTAAACTACAGGGAAGGGTTATTACAAATGCTCCTGTCGCCTTGAGGAATAAAAAAGTGCATACTCTAACATGCAAATGAAAATAGACTTTAAATAGATGAACGTCAAGCTGGTTGTACAAAGAGAATCCCTATTAATACGAAACCCGCAATAACATGTGGTAGATGTGCAAAGGAAGTATATAATAAGGAGTGGACACAGACTACGTACATTTGCAGACAGCTGTGTAGTTAGATTTGACACCTTCTCCTGTGACGACTCCAGCTCCCTTCTTAGCATACGAATTTGCTAAAAAAAACAAAACAGGGATTTAAAAAATAAAGAGATGACTAAATATACTGAAGATGACAACTTATGTGTGCTTTTTGGTGGCTGATGAGAATGTTGATCAAAACATAGACCTCAACACAATAGACAGATAATGAGGTGGAAAAGGTTGATAAAAGGAAAACTCCAATACAAACTAGAAGAAAGTGCAGACAAGAAGAGGCAAGACAACACTTACCTCTCCCTGAATCTTTTCCTCTGCCTTTGGAAGCAAAGGGGAATAAAAGTCATGTTGTTAAAAAAGGACACAAGATGAGAAAAGAGAGGAGGAAAAGACTTTGAGGGTCAAAAAAACATCCGCAGCATACCAAGCAAAGCAGTCTTGTCTCTAGCATGAAATGAGGAAAACTTCACTTTGCAAACAAACATTCACACAAATCCACACCAAGCCACGCAATGTACTGAACTGTATCTACCTGACTCTGCATGGTGCTCACACTCACCGAAGAGTAGCTTGAGGCGTTGGATGCCAAGGAGAGTACAGAGCCATGAACTAAGAAGAGCAACACACAAAATCTCAGTGAAAAGTAGACCTTTAAAATTAACCAGAAATGACAGTTATTAATTAATCAAACCAAAAAAATAGATATACATTGTTGCTCACCCTCGTCAAGTTCTTTGTCCCTAAAAGACCCAGAGCGAATCATTCCCATACTGCGAGGACGCTCAGCCAGTGACAGAGTGCTGCCCAGAGGAGGCGCTGTGTACAGCTCCAGAGAGGGCTCATGTGCCGGGATGCTGTTGGACCGGGTCATTCTGGGAGGTCCGCCAACAGGGCTTGGAACTGACAAAAGAAGGGGTTTAAACTGAAGATTTAGGTACTTGATAAGCATGTTTGGGTGAGTTTGTAAAATACATACCTATATTGGTCTTTGAAGTGCGGGGCAGAGACGTGGGTGAAGATAACAATGGAAGAGTTAGAGAGTCGGTGATGCTGAGAATAGTATGAGAGTGTCTCCTCTCTCCTTTCTCCTTCCCTTCATCATCAGGTTGTGGGGCGCCTCCAAAGCTACACCAAAAAATAATAAAATTACTTATATTAAATCCCAATTTATGTGTAAAGTATGCCATCAAACATAAATACCAAGCAGTTTAATAAATACAGTGTGTATGTGTGTGCGTGTGTGTATGTGTGTGTGTGTTTGTGCTTGTGCATGTGAATGTATATTTACTTACCTTAAACCCTTTTTGGGTAACGTGTTTCTGTCTCTCTGAGAACTGTTGAGATTAAACAATGTCATTATTTTAGAACTAGTGCAGGCAGTAATTAAACTCTCAAGATAATGCATCAGGCACAAAGGAAGCACAGTAAGACTGACAGACAGCTTGTTCCAGGCTATAATTATGACTTCACTCTCTGATAATAGACCAGTGGTAATAGTAGATAAACAACCCCCACAAGCTGTGGATGTGTCTGTGTGAGACTGTGAATGCATCTGGCAATATATGTTTTTTCCTTTTTCTTAGATGCCAATATGTAGATATATGTACATTTGCATGCATTAAAATCCTTGAATATAAGTGTTTCGATCTTTTTTTTTAGCTACTTCTTTTTACTATAAAGAAACCTAGCTCTCACATAATATAGAGAGGGAAATGACTGTAAAGCAGTACAAAGTGAATTTTAAATCACAGCATTATTCTGATTAATTATTTAATTATTAATTATTATTTATTAATTATTTAATTATTAATTATTATTTATTAAGTAATTTATTGTCTAACCAGTAGGTGGCGCTAGGATGTAATATTTGTTAAAAGTTATGAATATTCTCAATGTAAAATATTACCTGTCAGTTTTAGCCATGGAAACTTTGCAGCCAGAGCTCCAGGTGGCAGGAGGGCCCCTTTCGTCTTTTCTGTCCTTTTCTCGAGACTCTAAAGTGGTGTAACCCCTTACCAAACCCTCCCTCTCTTTCTCCCTCTGGGGCTCTGGGGCCAGACTCATTTGAAGCGGCAATGACTCCAAGCTTCGATGCAGTCCAGTCAGCCGGGGAAAGAGCAGGGCTGAAGTATTGCCCCCACTCTCTCCAACCCCCAGGGAGGACACCTGCCTGGGTCCTAAGCCCGCCCCTGAGCTCGAGAAACAAGATGAAGAGTTGACATTGAGTAACGGAGCAGGGCTCGGGGACAGACAGGAGCCTGTGGAGCTGCCCAAGGAGCTTGCCATGTCCTGAATCTTTGAATAGGGAGGAATTTTAGGAGGAAGTGAGTCCTGAACGCCGACATCAAGGCTGATGTTCTCTTTGTCATGCTGCGCAGTTGGAGGCTTTGAAAGACTGCGTATTCCAGATAACCTAAACACATTAAAAATAAAGATTAGACCAGCATATTTGACTAAATACACATTGTATTTTATATACCTTTGAGTGCTGGGCGAGGGAAGGTCTACACCCTTGCTGCTGTTCGGAGGCCTAAGTCCCTGTAGTTTTGTCACAGTTTCACATTGGGTCTGAGCGAGACTGCCCTTCAGCAACCCACTTCCACACTCAGAGTCCGACACCACAGCTTTAGCTTTGGCTCTTTCCTTTTCTTTCTCTCTATCTGTTTGATTGACAGGACTGGGGATCCCACGGCCCCCTGCTTTACACAACCCCGTTCCTGCTACAAGACCTGAGGCTGGTTCTTTGAGCCTTGAGACCTGAGAAGCTGTGTTGGTGGGTTTGACCAGCCCAGAGCTTGTGTCAACAGTAGTACTCAGTGGACGTGCAGAGCTGGGCCGGGTCAGGGTCAAAGTGCTTGTTTTGGCGGGCCGAGGCAGAGAACGGTATTGGAGTGATGTCCTAGCATTTGGAGAAAGAAAACCGCTCTGGTCGCTGCTAGACACATCTAGACTGGTCTTGCGTCCACCACCACCACCTGCAGCAGGTTTGACTGGAATACCTGACGTTTTGGGGGTCTTTCCTATTGTTGCAGAGCCGCTTGGAATGGTACTGCCTCCTGTTTGCATCACAGTGGGTATTGTTCCATTATTTGTGGTAGTTGTTGGGGGCTTCTTGAAGCCAAAATTTCCACCAGTTGAGGGTCTGACCAGACCAGATGGAGGCTTGCGTTGCTCATTAGCGACAGTGCCACTTTTGTGCTCTTTCCCAGCATCAGAAGAGGAACGCTGCAGACCTGATGACTTCACTGCTAATCGTGATTTCTCCATCGGTTTTCCATCTGACTTTACCACACCTACAAAAAGATAAAACGGTAAATGTAAAAAGAGTAACAAAGCAGAATAAATATAATCAACAGCTACTGTTTATATGGCTTAAAAGCCTTAACTTGACGACTAAAGCAAAGTGTATTAGGACATGATATCTTATCTGGACACTGAGGGTATGACTCTCTGTTCAGAAATACACATTCTTGTTTGCAAAGACAGACAGTACACTGACTAAACCCTCAAATGCTGTTATCATGCAATTACTCCTCTTTTCCATCCAGATGGACCTTTCTCCAGGTTTCCGGTCTGTGCTTAAACACTACAGTATACTGAGGTTAACATTTGTGATGTGGCTATGGAAAATGGGTGTTCATATTCAAAAAGCAAATCTGCATGCGCAAAAATATCACTTGGTAGTATAGAGGGAAAAAGGAAAATTATCTGATTTTATCCCCATCTGTACATTTCCTTTTGGGAAAAATAATCTGATTGTTGAGGGGTTATTTAAAAAAGTGTTAACAGTGAATTAAACAAATTTGTACCACCCACAGGCGTAAATCCACACTGCTCATGCTTTTAATTTGTAGAAAATGTGAGTAGTTAGGGAGGTTATTATACCTGGCATTAACAGTAAAAAACTGCTGTTGAACGAGACCCACCAACGTGCTGCCTTGTGACATCTGGACTCACTTAAGAGTATTTATAAACCCGCAAAACATACATATAGTCTGACATACATTATATACCACACACACAGATAGTCACTGGATCTTATAGGAATGTGGCACATTATGTACACATGCACATTACACTTGAATTTCTTTTGTAAATGAGAAAATTGAGTTTAAACATCAAATCATAAACCATCCTTTATGTAACCACAGTGTTAGACGGTTCAAGATGATCAGGATAAAGGGAGAGGCTCCCTAGCAGTGGAAAGCAGACATACTGTGACCAAAACCAGCCGAATGTATTAGATTTGACATAAATGAAGCCTGGTTTAGAGACAGTGTAGCTCACAACATGACAGAGTGGGGTGTGTAGGAGACAGTGTAATTCACGCCTCAAAAGAAGAGAGCTGCATGTCTGAGAAGATTCAGATCTAGGCAAGCTTGTAAAATCAAAAAGACAGATGCAGACAGAAATATGTTTCTGCCATGAGTAGATCATCTGTATAATGACATCTCCTTTTCCTAGCTCATCTCCCATCTTCTGATGACCTCATGTTAATGTTGTCTATGACTTACAAGGGTTTTAGATGATGACCAGAATCCTGGTTCTAATAATGACTTTATTATAATAAACTACATTGATCCACATCAATAATAATATGCTTAAGAGTTATTCCTGTCTGTTGGCAGAGTGTCTAATTCTCAGACTAATTAACAGAATAAATATTATATAAACAAAAGGTAGCCAACATATATTGTTAGTTATATTAACCACTTGCACAAAAGATCTTCTATTCTACTTTATAATAAAATTATGAAATAGGATTATAAATAAATAGGTGGATACAGCATCTTCTTACCTAAACATTGTAGACATTAGAGTTATGTTTAGAGTTATTGGTTTTCAAATGATCAAACAGAAGCCCAGCACATTGATTACAGAATGATTTAACCAATGTATTATGCTGTCATTTCAACAGTTAGCAATGTAAACACAGGCCTGTCCTGCAAATAGAAGACCGTTTACACAGCCACGGCTATCTATCCTTGCAAACAAAAAACACAACTGATATCCTGCTGTTTTGATTGTCTATACTTGTAAATGTGTATGTGCATGTTCACTTCAACAGCACACAGATGGTGTGTTTTATCAACAGCTGCACAATCCCCTCCATTATGCGCATTATGTGTGAGTAGGAGGGTGTGTTAAGTGTGATGGTTGACACTCTTAAAACTGGCACAGTCTCAATTTGTCTGCTAACAAACACACGGTGTCGTTTTGGGTACAAGGCCTTTATTTCAGTGCTATAAATTGTATCTGTCCGGCTCAAAAATAAAGCTTAGACAGGAACGCCCAGCCCAGGAAACAAAACAGTGTTGGTCAGTGTGTGTCTGTTGGTCATTGTGTGTATGTGGTTGGCTGGCAGGAAAGGAGTGGGTGGTGATGGGCATTTGATACATGGCACCACTTTCTAAAGCCTGAAGGGTGGGTTGCAGCTGTGGATGAATGAGTGAGTCTATGTGTGTTTTGTGTGGCACTGCCAGAGAGACGGCCTTAAAGATAACCAAAGAAATGCATCAATTTGTCTTTTTCCCTGCTTTCGTCCTTTTACACTCTGAGTTGAATGGTCCGGTTGCTCTGCTCACATTTTTACTGTACTTTTCACCAACAGGAATACATTGTATATTGTTATCTTTTATGTAT
The DNA here is from genome assembly GCA_024349245.1 of Neodontobutis hainanensis. NCBI lineage: Eukaryota > Metazoa > Chordata > Actinopteri > Gobiiformes > Odontobutidae > Neodontobutis > Neodontobutis hainanensis. The sequence continues at coordinate 1,386,716 of JALDNG010000070.1, read as the reverse complement.
CTGTAAATACTTATGCCCATCGGTATGTTACCTGCTACTTTTAGGCCACTCTGAGCTGTATGAGTTATTGGCGAAGTGACTCCCACCGGAGGATTTCTTCCTTTCTTCAGCATGTTTCCTTGGCCTAAGGTCTGAGGCTTCTTAAGTTCACCCTTTCCTCCATCTAGCCCCTCCCCCTGTGGCCGCGTCTTTTTCCATTTATTGGTAGATCCGGACTTGAGGCTTCCAGTTTCGTAGATGGCGCTGCCTAGGCTCCGGCGGCTTGGTTTGGTGTCATCTGTGTCCCAGGAGAGACCATTTTCCACCAAAGATCTCTTCTCTGCGTCTGTACGCATCTGCAAAGACAAAAGCACGCACAATTAAAATGCCAACAATAAGCAAGACATTTCATTTTAAGGCTAGTTAAAGGCTATATACAACTGCTGTAATAAAGTCTTACATCTGCATGATGCAGCATTGGTAAACATAATTGCAAACATTGGTTGGAGAAGGTTTAATTGTTTTTTTGAAATTAGTTTTTATTTGGGGATTACAGCTTAGTTTAAGAGCGGTTGAGACTTGTCCAACTATATAATTTAAATAAAAACAGAATAAAAAGGACAAATGTTAAACCAAACTCAACAGTAAGAAAACATTTTCCTCAAATCTAATCTTTTTTGGGGGGCATTGATTGACAGGCTTATCTTTGTGCTTTAGGTCTAAATAACATCCCCGACTAGGCTGATAACTCACTGATGCCTCATCTACACAGACCAAATCCTATTGTATGCTCTGTTTAAACACTTCAAAGTCAAAAGCAGACACACAGCAGGTTAAGCTGTAACAAACAGCATTATATGTCCAAAAGATCACATATCACCACATATGCTTATAAACTTCTAATATCCTCAATGATTCACTTTCAGATGATAAATGTAGACGCCATTACAGATTAGTTAATTCTGTATGGGACTGTAATATTTACTGTAACTGGTGTAACAAAAAACAAGAGAGTAAGGGCGGATATGACTACTTATCAAGAGATTACTGTACCTCCTGCAAAGGGCATGCGATTACCCAACTCATCTAGCAGCCCACAAACATGACTGTGTGAGGTTAGGTTCAGGACAGTGTACCTATAGTGGTCCTTATGAGGAATCATACGCAGAATTCCTTTTTTTATTAAAATCAATAGACCCCACAGGCAGGTTCAAGGGCATGTAAGCTTGTTAATAAAATAGTGATTTCCTTACACACCCTGCTTAATAAAACAGTGGGAATGAGATAGACATCTGGCCATAGGAAGCCATAATAAAAAAGGATGACAACACAAACATTGTACAAATCTGTAATAACAAGATGGTAACATTACTTTACTCATGTTCACATAAGAATTGTCCCACACAACATACTATTAATTATTCATCTCTCAATCTTTTAATCCTGCTGTTTATATGTGACCCTTCTTAATCTCTGTGCCATCCTAACATTTATTCATTCATTCATTTTCTACCGCTTAGATCCATTTGTGATCACAGGTGACTGGAGCCTACCCCAGCAGCTTTGGGCCTTAGGCGGGGTACCCCTTTGTCAATGGCCAGGCAGTCGCAGGGCTGAGATTTAGGGGCCGTCCACACAGAGACGCGTATCACTGTATACGTACACATTTTTTATCATATTGGCGTTTTGTCCACACGGATCCGGCGTTTTGGGAGACTGAATCCGCTATTTTTTGAAACCAGGTCCTAAAGTGGATAAATCTGAAAACGACACCCTTGCGGTTTCGTGTGTACAGCCAATCCGTATATTTTGTGAAATGATGATGTCCTCACATCACGTGTCGGCTGTGTAACACGTAACAGCAACAACAATAATGCCGGACTACGTGATTGTGTTTGTGCTGCAGAAGCTACTAAGCCTACTAGCTTTATTACAGCAAAGTCTGTTGCTTCTATGCAATTGTGGTGAGCAACAAGCAATAATGGACAACACCATACGCCACAAGGCGCAAGGTTATGCGCATGCTCAAAGTCTTCTTCTTCGTGTATAGTGTCTATTTGTGGCAGAATTACAGCTCCCCATACTGGTCTGGCATATATACTACACTGTTTTCAGTCGGCTTCAGTGGTTTTGTGTGTACGCAGATATTTCTTACGACGCCGCCGTGTTTACGGAATTTTTTTAAAACGAGAAAAAAAAAAGATTGGATAGGGAATGCACCGGCTTCGTGTGGACTAGGCCTCAGAGACAGACAGTGACAGACAACCATTCTCTCTCACATTCATTCACTAGGGACACTTTAGAGTTGCCAGTTAACCTATACATGCATGTCTTTGGACGGTGGGAGCCGGATTACTGCAGAGAACCAACGGTAACATGTGGAGGACATGCATACTCCTCAAAGAAAGACCGGAGTCAGCTGGGTTTTTAACTCACAACCTTCTTGCTGTGAGGCAGGAGTGCTAACCACTCACACTTTTTACGCTCTTGATACACTGTTTCTACATCATTAAGTACAATGTAACACACAGTGCAACAAACTGTGTTAACATGTACACGCATATCCTAACCCTAACCTACCTACAACCATGTGTCAAATAATAGTGTAAAATAAAGTGTCACCTTTTATTTTTGTGGGAGATTTGGAATCAATGGGAAAAATCTGAAAACACGACGGATTCAGACACTAAAAGAGAGGTTGTAACAGGCATGCACTTGAGACTGCAGGAGAACAGGGATCCATGTGCACTGAACAATGTGGGCTGTATGATTATATGATGGTTGGTTGCCATGGTGATTATGCCATAGGGGGTAATGGTTGCCATGACTGCCTTAACACAGCATTGAGGGAGGGTCCTGGTTCTTCCGGCTCACTGGCCCAAGTGCAGGACTGCAGATGGCCCTGTGTGTTTGTTTGTGTACGTGTGTTTGTTAAGTGTACACAGATGGCCCTGTTATAGTTCTGTCCTTCAGTATTATGCAAAAAGCACTTTTATCCTTATGTACCTTACTGTAGTTACTATGGTTACGCTGTCTCTCACAGCCTCCCACCCCATTAATGTCCCTTTTAACATCAGTCATGTTGTGGAGGTGCGGCCTACGTCAGACACTCGAGGAATATACATGCACACAGTCTGGAAACAATGGTTAGATCTAAAAGATACATGAACAAGGCCACAGGCTGAATTAAATATTCACTGAGGTCAAATAAATCCCAGACGCCCACAGCAAAGATTTATTTTAATCACGCCATATTTTTTATTTTATTTTATTGGACATACTTTTAAAATAGACTTTTAAAACAATTTTAGCTCTTTAGTTGCATTCATTAATTCAGTTTTCACTAAGCATTTATGAAATGAAGCATGTAATTACACTCCTATTCTTTGCTGGTTAAAATCATTCTGATATCATTCATATCAGAACATTCAGCAGGATTTTTAAGAAAGAAAGAGGCAAGCAATGTGTGTGTGCGCATTGTGTTGTGTTGCATTGATCGCTGCAGATATAATACATTTTACTGGTGTGGACAGAATCCTAATCAGTCTTTGTTTCTGATGTTTCTCACTGAAGCTTAGTCCTGCAGCATTAGTGTATGCGTTGGTCCTTTTTTTTTTTTTTTTTTTTACCCCGACACATCATTGAGCACTTCATGAATACCTCAGCAGATTCACTGTTAAATCAATACAACTGTAAGTAGCACGTTGCATGTGCTCACCCGTCTGTCCGTTAGCTTTGTGTGACTTCGACTTACCACTATTGCCGAGTTTCTGCGTGAGCCAATGGGAGTGGTCGGAAGAGAGTTGAGGGTGGGGCTTGTGTTAAAGTCTTCCGAGCTCAAGTTGTCCGAGCCATCACTCAAACCACTGCTGATGGAGCTGCTCTCATCCCAGCTAAAAGACACACAAAATAAGTTGTCAGATAAGGCATACAAATTAAAGATGGAGTTTGTTTTTTCAAGTAGATGTTCTAATTCTTGTATTCATACACTTAAATCTATTACATCACTGTCTGGCTTACTTGGCTCCATATCTTCTAGTTTGACTTTTGATTAAATATTCATAAAGACAAGACCTCATTTACAAAGCTGCCTGCTCTATATACCCAACTTCAAGAGCATATTCACTGCAAACACTTGGCAAGGAGAAATTCTGAGTGCTCTCAACACCCTCTCAACCCACACAGGCACAGAAATAGCACTGAAGAACATATACACTGATGCATGCACCCACAAGTGTATGGAGGAAGGGATTTTGTGCCTGGGAAGAAATGCCTGTCTTGTTGGCAAAAATACTGAAAAGGAAGATTTAGTCACATATTCAGTCATTACAGTATTGTATATACTTTGGCTCAAGAAATAACCTTAAACTAGTTGACTGATGCATCAAATGACTTCTAGGAAAGAAGCAAGAAGGAGAGGATGGATGCGGGTAGTGTGTTTAGTTATATAGTAATGATCTGGGCCTAAATGCACAAGTGTACATTGAGTAGGTCATGTTTATGAAGTTAGGGGGATGGTATGCTTCAATTAGGGTGATAGGTTACATTGATGTTGCACTGTAACACAAAAGTGGGTGGGCTTTTCCTAAAGAGGTCATGTATAATGAGGTGCATAGTCTAAAGGAACCCAGTGGTGCAGGGCTTCCGGATGGGTGCCTGTTTGGGTCACGCTGCACCCTGAGGACATCATGGTGGGGTTATGGGGGAATGGGACAAAGAAAAAACCCTGTCTGTCTCACTTCTGGATACTGCACATGAAATGAGCAGAGGAGATTTACGTCTAAAGGGCCTCACTCCTGTAAACGCCAAAGTGAGATTAAGGGCAAATTTAAGTAAGAGACTGCTTAATCCAAATCTACTCTTGGTGTAAAACCTTAAATTAAAAAATAATGAACTAGAAGATTTAATCCCAGTTAAATCGAAGCCACCTTTTTAAGTATTTATTGTTTAAATCCTTAAGTACAACCTAAATATTTCATATAACATTGCTTCGCCATCCTTTTTTACGCATCCATCAATTTATATCCTGATTTTCTTTTCAGAGCTGAGTCTCCACTGGTGCTTTTATGAAAGCTAATGCCATTTTAAAGAATAAGTCAAGTGGATAAGGAAAAAAATAAATAAATGGGGTTTGCTTGGATTGGTGTTACTGAGGTGAGAGATGTCAAAGAGGTCATAGGTCAATATGTATTGTAAAAAGACAGCTAAATGGTTCAAAGTTATAATGAGTTCATAAAGTAGAAAGTCTATCTATCTTAAAAGTAAAAATCCCATCTATCAGACAAAGAGACAAGACTGATTTAAAGCTTGCTTAGATGAAACCAAAGATGCCTCGGGAGCTGTGAGCATGCCAAGAGAAACACAAGGCATCATAAGTCAGTGTTAAAGTACACACAGAGCAAAAACGAGGAGCATGAACTCAACACCACACAACCACATTACAGTGAGTGAGCGTTCAGTTCTGTGCCTTGGCAGTGACTTGAACTGCTTGCTCACTTTGATCTACAGAAATGACATTTTATCAGATTTCAGTGACACAATCTTCTTGGCCCAGTGAATGCAAAAAGATCACGGCTGCGGTTAAGGAAGGTTTATGGCAGCACAAACTTTCCATTTTCTAGTCTAGAATCAGACGTCTTCAATCAATGTCAGCCAGCATGCAGCTACATCAGATTTACTGTTGTCAAGCTTGTCTTTACCTCCTACAGCCCCTCATCAACTCAGCTGAGCAAAAAAAGGAAGCTCAGACTTGAAAAGAACGTAAGGATACCCGCAAAAGAGAGAGATGTGTGGGTTGAGAACTACAAAAAGAAAATGTAAGAAATGTAGCGCGCTATTGTGGAGACAGAGCTGCTAGTCAAAAGGTCTCTTTTCAAATTTCCCAGTGAGGAAAAACCTTAGCTTCAACCTAACTTCTTTCTTCAAACTCAAATTCATGCTCTCCTGTCTCAGTCTCATTTAACGTGTCCTTTGAATCCAGAAGCATTCAGCTGCTACAAAGCAAAAGAATCTTTTACAAATTTGTGATGTCATTAAGAATAGGTGCTTAAAATTGTTTTTCCGAGATGTCAAAGTTCATTAGACTTTTAACCTGAAGCAGAATTCCACAGCTGGAGGGAAAAAAGATCCTGGCAATGAAAAATATTACTGGCTATAATTCCATGAGCAAAATGAATATCAATGTTGATTCCATTTGGGCTGCAATAAATGTCAATTACATTGAGATGTGCTTGATTAAACTCATTTTTCACCTCGCCTATGATTTTTCCTTGGAGCAAAAGGCTGTGCTGATTCATACACTAAACCTGTCGCCTATTCTGTTACTTATTGCTAGTTTCACAGGTGGTTTCCTACTTTGTCTTTACTAGTAATGACATTATTCTTTTAAAAAAGGGAAATTGCACAATGAGGAAGTGTACGCCCCACATTGGAAATGGAGATGGTTGAAATATTTCTCTTTTATTTGACAGGTGTTAAAGGTCACAACACCATTATTTCTTTGTTCTCCTTAGTCTAGCGAGAAGACAAAACCCAAACAAAGAGCCTAAATTTTTGAATAGCATTTATGAACAGGATTGTGTGCTTTCTTTTACTTACACTCTGGAGCTAATTGGGCCAGTCTCAAAGTAAATGGTGTTTTCTGCAAGATGATTTTAAAATGCCTCTCATACTGTCTGGTCTCCTTTCTCTGACCTCTAAGGTTGGCAAGTGGGAGGAAGAAAATGAGCGAAATACAGCAGCAGATTGAGGAAGATTGAAGAAAAAGCGACTGCAGACACTAAGCAGAGCAGTGCTTACTGGGACTTGGTTTCAGGCCAACCCAGTGGAGTATTGGCTGATAAGCTGTTCCATCTAAGCAAACATTCGTTTAAACTGCACGAGGTCCATTTAGAGAAGTGCATCACTGAGCTTCTCTTATTGCATTAAGAGAGTAATGACAAGGTGACTCTGAGTCTTACGAGTGATAATGCAAAAGTAGACGGACTACCTATCTCATGTTCAAGAATTGATTTTAAGAAGCAATTAACTAATTATCCAATCAATACTGCACCCAAATTAGAGAACATTAGTGCACTTACACTGAGCTAATATAACCTGCTGCTAAACAACAGATCAATATGTGATGAAAAAGGCACATACCTGTATTATCTAATTATATAACATTCACAAATAAATCCCAAAAACATAATGGGACAAACAAGGGGAAATATTTATCAGCATAACAGTTCCAAGCTCAATCTTGCAGGATATAATTGGCATGTTGTTTGAACATGTCCAGAAAATAGGTGACAGTGATTGGTGAGGGCCACACAAAGGTGATCAAATATGTTGTACAAATGTAACTGCAGGGTGAGGCTCATCTCTTTGTGCTCTCATGGGATGTTAAATGCATCGTATCCAGCAGGAATATCCATGGAAAGTGTTTCTGCACTGGACAGGAACTTTCCACTCCTATTAAAATCCACAATGTCACATGGAAGAACCTAAAATGGCTACATCAGATGGGTTCCTGGTTGTAGAGATGCCTTTTCAGGCAAATGGAAAGTAGGGCACTGCCAGACTGGCATTGGGCATTTGGCTCTGAAACCAGCCACACACATGAAAAGGCTGCAGGATTCATTAAAAGCCTTAAGACTAAATATGTGAAGCTTAAACTAGTGCTAGAGATTACAGATAAGTGAGAGGCAGCATGACCTTTTGGTTTTCATTATAGGACTGGCTGGACAGGGCACATAGTCCTAAATACATCGCAGACTAGCCCTGACGTCTTACTTACATATTCAAACACAAAGCATTGCTAATGCTAACTTTCCTAATGTGACAGGTGTAATGCTTTGGATTAGCACACAAAGTCAGGCAGAGGTATGATTCACCATCTCCTTTGTTTTTTACAGGTTTCGGTTAGCAAGCTAAGCAAGTTAAGACCAGTTTACCAAGCATCCCACTGAAGAGCAGCATGACTGAACACGCCCATCAACTGTGTGTCCTTACAACATTCATACCAGATAAGTATTCATTTGTGAAATGCTTACTGAATTGTCAATAGTGTCTGGTTGGAAATATACCTGATTATGGTTGGGTTGCACAGATGGTGAACAGAATGTGCTGCTGGACCCCTTCAACAGTGCATCACCAGGAGGTAAACACACAAACTTGCACACAGATCCGTGAATCTCCTTGGTTGCGTTGTGACACCTTATTCCAAAGGGTGACAATCTATAAAAGGATATTTTTGGTAGATCTTTTACACTGATATTTAAAAACACCAGGGCCTTCTCAATTATATTCACGCCATGGAAAGTCACAAAGGTGTACAGTCTGCAAATATGTGTGGAATTTTATGAATTCTCACACCACAGCATATGAACTCTGCATAACCCTAGTTTGATTTTAGATTTTTAGAAACAGTTTTGCATATGGTTGTTGCTGCTTTCTACACTGCCATGCACTGGCAACATTTTTAGCTGACATAAATTTCATTGTTTAATCATGTGTGGATGTTGGAGGCACTTAAAATGGAATTAGCAACAATTTTCCATTTAAAAAGGAGTTTTTAATTACACACTTAACTGGCTCTCTGTTGAGTTGTCTATTGGAGCACTTACAGTAAATCACAACAATAAAAACCTATATAATAAACACAACGTGCCTTTGGGTACACACTAAACTGAAATTAATTTCCTTTTTGTGTCATTTAGAATGGCTCCATCTCCTGTTTCATGATGTGGGGGGACAGGCTCGAAAGCTGCACGGACGGTCTTTATACACACGGCACACACAGCAGTATTTGGGCATTACAAAGGATTACAGACCAGGCTGCAGTTAATGAGCTCATAATTACTGCTAATTCCATCTGCCACCAGGATCAGAGCGGGACAGGGACCTCAGCTGGAGGTCATGTGTGTGTGTGTGTGTGTGTAGGCCTCTGATAAAAAGGGAAGGCAAATGGCCATCACGAAGAAAACCCTGATGTGCCTTTTTGACAGGCATAACCCTGACAGCAATGGCCCAAGGCACACACATGAACACACAGTGCATCAGATTTAAAACTAAATTGCCATTTCCCTCTTGAGTAAAGCTTGAATTAGCTGTCAGAAGTATGTGTGCGTGATGTCAAGAGATTGGAGAAAATGGCAGCTTTGTCTGAGAGTAACACAAAGCCAAGCCCAGTTCCCTAATACAGGCTCCAAAGTGTGGAGTAATTGAGGGGTTCATCCTTTTTTGAAGTTCTCATTTCAAATGCATGAGTAGATTGAGGCTTTATGAAAAAAAAAAAAAAAAAAACATCAAGACACTCCAACACATCAAAATATTTGTAAATGGGTCAGTCGAGACATTCAGAAAATAAGAATTTTCTCCAGCCAACATTTCCTTCAAGAGTTTATCCCAAAGTCTCCTGTCTCCCCTTCCCCAGTATAGACAGGAGTTCAACTAGTCACAGGCAAGCTGCTTGGCTCTGAGCCTCTTATGCATTGGAGAGGTTAAACAGAACAGTCGAACTGACACACGGCTGCAAGTTTTCATATAAGGAACTTCTACTGGTGCAACACACAATCCAACCAGAAACTACTCATCAAGATGACACCGCCTTGGTCGCCGTGATCTGCTCATGCTTCAAACCCCAAAAAGGAGAACAAGTAGGAGTTGACAGGTTAAAAACTTTCTGAGCTTTTATGTCCCTATATGCTCACAATAATTAGGGTCAGGTGACTATTCTTTTTGGAGCATTACAAAATTTCTTGATAAAATGAGAAAGAATAGCAACATTTCCAGAAACCTAAAACGCCCAAGTGTGTTAGTTGCTGACCAGCAAGGCTCATTATGACCCAGCAACCCTTTACAGACCAAGCACCTCCAGCTTCTTCCAAAGTTCCTCTCTTTTTACAAGAGGCAGGAAGCAAAAGAGGGACAGTACTCCAGAGACAAGCTGGAATGGCCTTTTAAACCACCCTCATAAGTAGTTCAGTCTGGCCTGTAGTGTGGAGTTCTTCTCAGGCCCAAATCAAGGGCTAAGAACCAGGGAGGAGCTCACAGGGGGAACCCCGGCACTCAGAGGCCCAGGACTAGGTTTTGGATCTTGGGGTAGAATTACCTCTGGCCTCCATCCAGACATGTCAGCTGACTTAACGGCTGTGTGAAATAACTGCGCACAGGGGATGTTTTGGTTTGAAAAAGCAGGACCAGCAGGAAAACCAAAGGAAAGTTGAAAGGGCGGTACCAATTTTGAATAAAGCACGCTCCATCCTGGTAGTTGCTAACTTGAAGCAGCTGTGTGAAAGATGGGGCTGCAAAAACACAAACAGTTTCACTGACAGCTGCTGCACGTTCAACAGACAGTAGTACAACAATGCCTGGAGCAACGTAAACCAATTGGAGTTCCGGGATGAGTAAAGTAATATCCTGCCTTATATGAAGAAACTGGCTTCAGGAAGTGAAAACATTGTGACAATACAGCAAAAAAAGAAGATTTAAACCTGTGAAAGGTAAACGTAACGTTGTTTACAGTTACAGTTATTTATCTGTCGCTGTAACACCAGCACATCTAGAAACAAGACGCCATTACATCTTTAACTTAACAATGGCTCAATCGGGACAGGTGAACAATACTTTCCCATATTCTCAACAAAGAAAATACTACAGCATAAACTTTGCTATGTGTTGTAAACCTGAATGGGTACATTGTCTTGAGGTAAACACAAGGCTAGATAAGAGCCAAAAAGAAACTTGTGAACACAGGAAAGAGGAAAGACAAGCAATATCTGGGTTAAAATCTAAATCAGATGTGATTGCAAAGCTTTTGTTTAAATAACTGCACAGAGAGTCGTGTCTGTAAAGCACTCCTCCAACACCTGCCAAAGGTTGTCCAAACACCATGTGACCCAAAAAATAATGAAAGGCCCATTGACTAAGGAAGAGACACACTTTCATTCTGCTGGCTGAGATAAAGCATACATCTATTAAAACACACACATTACTCCCATGCTGTGAAGGGGCAGACGAGCCGTATCACAAGTGAGTACTCGTGCCTAGACGGAACGTTCCCACATGTGGTGATGTGACAAACAGGCCTCGGGGCGCACCCTGCTACAGCATGCACCCATCACCTGCTGTCACTCATAGCATACATACTCTTCTCATGCCACTTAAAAGTTGTAACAGAGGTTTTTGGAGGCATTGGTTGCCTCCGGGCGACTTAAAGCACACACTACACATTCCAGCCTGTGTATTCTGGGGTCCCACTCCCTAATCTTCCAACATATGTACACAGTATATGCATACCGTAGAAATAGCACACATATAAAATAACACATTCAAAGGTTGAAAAAAAAAAAAAGAGATAATCCACAACCCTAACCACGTTCCAACAAAAACTGAAGGGGTTTTCTCATTGCAAAGGGTTCATTCCTGCCAGCATTAAAGCGACACTATGCAACTTTTAGCCACTAGGGGTGAATATCCCTCTACAGGCTGTCTGCATGTCCTGGTGGTTTTCTGGCCAGCTGAGGGGACTGTGTCACCAAAATACTACCAATTGTGTTTCAAAGAACGAGTAAATCAATACAAGAATGTATATTTTTGAAATTTAAAATTACACATTTCTTTTAGCTAAAAGTTACGCAGTGTTACTTTATACTCTTTTCGGCCTCAAAATTAAATTCCGCTCTCCTCCATCAGACCAGTTAAGGTGAACTGTTGTCTGTCTGTGGGACCATTTTTTTCTTTGATGTAACAGGGACACTCACTAAACCACAGGAGGCACCACCTCATAAAAATATGAGCTGCATTTGTGAACACAGGCCTCTATGTGTAGAATAAATGTGGATATCTTAGAAGCACAGGTTACAAGCAGCTGTTGTTATGCACTCTCCTAATGATCTTGCCGGTAGCGTAAGTAGTGGTCCACTTGATTATAAAAGATCAGTCAGAGGTTGTCTTGAAGTGCAGTTCATCTATGCACTCACTCAAACCATGTGCTTCCTACACCTTCTTACCATCTACATACATAGTACAACATAGTGTTAACAAGTAAAGACTGTTGGTAAGACTGTAAATGCTGAAAGCAGAAGGTAACGGTTTTATATAACACTTATTATTTTTACCTATCAAAACCTGTGTGTTGAGGTATAATACAATTCATGAGGGAAAGACAACATCTTTATCAGGCCACTGACCCTTACTTTGCATCTAAGTCAGCAAAGTATGTTTCCAAAACATATCAATCTTTGGGCTACTCTTCATGACATTCAGAGCAGTTGCTGGTTCATGTGGCAGGTGCAGGCTGACAAACCCAATCTCTATAATGTTTTACGCGTCCACAGACAGATGGATACAGTCATCATATATTCATGTGTATTCTTGTTTTAAATGTTTCTCATTTACTGGAATCTATTAGAGCTACATTTCAGCATTTTTCTTTGTACAGATTAGAATTTACATGAGCCTGGTCTGCATCAGGGTGACTGCCCCTTCACATGGTTTGGGTGTAACACATAAGTGAAGTCATAAGCTTAACAATCTGTTTTTGGGAAGTGTTTCTTATGTGCTGGGGGTGGATGTTGACAGGGGCAGGTCATGCTGAGCAGAGTATTTGTATAGTGTTCAGATGACAACAAGCAAGCACCGTAACATAAGCATTGAAACGCCTTTGCTATGAATAAGACATGATTGCATCTTTACCCTGTCTGGAACTGGTTACCAAATAATGCATGTTTAATGTTCAAATAAAATGGTGACACCCAGTGCAGAGCTTAAACACACAAAACACCACCCCTGGCTTTAGTTACAAGTGTGTGTATGTGAGTCTGTGTCTGTTTGTTAAATCCAATCTGTCTTTTGACAGCACACATGTCCAACTAAAACACTGATAAAACAGCCCAGTTGGTCCTGTGGGACTCTGAACATGTGTGTGTCTGCTTGCCTGCCTCTGGTTCTGGGACTGGCTGGTTAAAGAGTGCGTTTAAAGCCCACATATCAGGCTAATGGGTTTACATAAAAGATCAATGGATTCTAGAGGTCAGTAGACCAAAAAGACCAAGTAGTCCAAATGACAATCTCCCTTGTACAAAGTAAAATCCTTAAGAGCGTCACTGTTTCTGACTTTTGGGTTAGTTAGTACTTTAAAGAGTTTTGGTATGACAAAGATGTGTTGCATTACTTAGGTGTCACCAGAATACCCATATAAGTGCAGTCCTGAACTGCTTATATCTTTTTACCACTAGAGGGAGTCAGGAGTTGGGACAGCTGGATGGACTACATTGTATGAACCTAAAGTTGTAAGTAAGTTTTTATTTAAATTCCACTCTTTATAGCAAGCAATTCTTTTTCAGAGCTCCAATGATCTTTAATTGTACTACAGTAATCTGATATATTTTTTTCATTCTGACATGGCCTGGATATGAAGAATCTATACAGGAGGCTAATGGTCTAAACATGGCATCTTTCACAATGTAGGTCACTCCTTCAGTAAAATGCGGTCCGGTTCTGCAGAGCATCTGTGCAGACAAACCCACTCACATACATCCACCTATGCATCCATCTACTCCTCCATGAAGCGAGGACAAGCAACCAGTTGTCATTCAGCTTATAACAATGGCCAGCACAGAAACACTTTGGGCAGGCATGCATACATACATATACACAAGCAGCATTAACAATCACATGATTATTTGTCATAATCGTGTGACTGTTTACCCCTTGAAGACGTCTACCAAGCTAATAATCTTTGATATTTTTCCACATTGCATTGTCTTTACGCTAACAGTGCTGCTTATTCAACATATGGCTTTTGCGCATTGTGCTCTGTTCCTATTGACCGCACTATACCTACAGCTATACGCCCACAAGAAAGAAAACCAGCATGTCTAGACAGAGATACACTACATTACAGTATATAATGGAGAAATCATTGCAAGCTCTGGCTACTAGAATGAAACATGCACAATGCAGCTGTTTAAGTTTCATCAATGAGACAGGCTGCTGCTTTACGCACAGCTTTTACGGCGCTGTCTACAACTGTCACTGATATAATGCGGTGCCGACCATGTGTTAACTGGCTTTACCTCCGCAGTAAATTATCACACATCTAAGCGCTAGTCACATCCTCTTACCTTGACAGAAAGTGCATTGTCCTTCCTGTGCGCTGCGGAACCGGGAGATGCAGCATTTTACCGTTTAACACGCGCCCGCTCATTCTCCAATAGGCGTTAAGGCTTTACGCAGCTTTGTTCCCGATTGGCATATCCTGCTACTACTTTCCACTACTACGAATCCGGGCAGAAACGCGCTGATAACGAGGTGCCGGACTGTAAAAGTCAGCAGCATTAACTGACTGACCCACTCCCGCAGTGGGTGCGCTCTGACACTCACACGCGGAAGGAGGGAGAGAGGGAGGAAGGGAGGGAGGGGATGAACAAGCGAAGGAGGCAAGGAGGAAGAAAGGCAACACCCCGGGTCCCTCCCCCTCCCCGAGCTCCCAGGCCAGCGACCAGCTGTGTCTCTTCCAAAAGACATGGGGTAGAGGCTGTAACGCGCGCACAGCCGCAAGATAACCACGCAGTCATCACATTCTCCAAGCTACATTTCAGCACTCTAAAATCTCTTAACTGCACACACAACACAGCCCTCTGACTCCAGTCGGTAAACCACTGATGACACTGACTTCGGTATAAGCTGAATGGACTAACACAATGCGACTAACAGCGCATTTAATCTGAAATTTGTATAGCATCACACACTTTATCTTGCCTTTGCATTAGCATAGCTTCAGCTCAAAACTCAAGATTTGCGTGTGTAACTTGCAAATTACTTGCATTGTCATTTGATTTAACATATCCACATACATAATGGATATAAAAATAGATTTCTTACAGAACACGGTAATGACCTAAACATTGGGGTGTCAGTCTATTATCATAATTCGATGTAATTGAAGTTTACTTACAAACATTAGAGAATCCAGAGGAGCAACTTGATTTGAACCTTCAATATTCAGACTTTAAATTTTGGTAACTGTAAGGCAAGGCAATTTTATTTATAGTGCTGTAGACTATAATACTTGAAAAATGCATGTTAAATTAAGTATATAGGCCAAAAATACTCAAAATCAGGGAACAGTCTATCAACTCCCACCTGCTATCTGGAGAAGCTGGTTATTAGTCTAACCAAATGGGTCTCAATCACCATGTGATGAACCAGGGAGGATAAATGACTCAGTGTTTCTTTTGAAATACAGTGTGTATAGGCTATTGGAGACTTGCAGTGGAATAGACAGAGTATCATGTATCCACTTCCCCGAGCCCACCCTCTGTAACATCCAGTGGTGTTTAAACACTTTAAGCACTAAGTGGGCCCTAGTGAATAGATGTGTCTGTCTGCTGAGTGTGTTCAATAAATGGAAGAGCAGACGAGACATACACATGGGGGAGGGGAGATGGAGATAATTAACAGTGTCTTCTTTAGTTAAGTCAGTACAAAAACGTGTCAGCGGTAAAGAAGGAACAGGGCAGAAAATAGCGCTTCAAAAAGACACCCAGAGCGACAGAAAGAAGAGATCACTGAGACACTCTTTTCAAATTGCGGAGGGAACAAAGATAGGATTCTTCAGGCTTCTGCTCACCCGTACCATGCAGGGCCAGGTGGGAACAGTTTCTATGTATGACTGTGAGATTGGCACATTGGCATGCTGGACTGCAGGTGCGTGGTGCCACGGCTATCACGGTTGCCTAGTAGTGCTTATAAAGAGAATGAAAAAACTGTCCACAAGGTTATTCATGCCAGACCTCTTTTGTGTTTCAGGAAAGCATGATGAACCCAGTCCAGGTTTTACTTTGACCGGTGACTCATGCCCAGACATGTCTTCTGTTTGTTTGGCTCGCACTTCAGAAACAGGGTCCTTCTCCCTGCTCCACCAGTGTTAGCCTCTCGGTGTGGAGGGCCTGTATCATTAGCTGCTGATGTAACTGTTTAATGACAGTGTACAGACAGGGTCACTGGTACAACCCTGGGAACCTTTGACTCCTCAACTGATGAAAGAGACAGGCGACCTGGGAAAAGTCATCCTCCTTATCAGAGCAGGAACACACACAGCACGCATCGCCACACACACAAACATAAAACATTCTCTGGATGTATTCATCTGATGTAAATACACCTCTGCTTAATCACACACAAACTGCTCTGTTACTTTATTTTTTATACTACTTTACTATTTTACTGTGAGAAAAGAATTTGGGCTGTTAATCAAGTGTCTTACATTTACAGACGCTTTTCTCCAAAGCGACTTACAAGTGAGGAAAACAATGGAAGCGATTTTAACAACACAAGGTAGCAAAAATAAGTGCATAAGTGCAACAAAAACTAGTCAGTTTAAACCCAGCAAAGTATATAATGGTAAGGATAGGAGAGAATTTTTAAATTTTATTTATAAAAAAAAAAAAAAAAAAAAAAAAACAATTGATAGAAAGGAAGTAGATTTCAGTGTTTGATAAAAAAAGTCTTCACAACTACACTTGTTTATCTTATGATTTTCCTGACTACACTGTTGAAAGTTTTTTTTTTAAGAAATATCTGTCATTTCTGGAATTAAATATATGAAAAACTCTTAATTCTTATTAGAACTAATGTGTTAGCTATCAGTAATTAAATTACACACAAAATGTTCTGTATCTTCTCCACAAAACAGCAAATTCCTAATGCCTTTGGTCTCAAGCAGGTTTCAGGGCCCATACTGAAGCGTGATCAGCTGAGGAAGGTTCACTACACTACAGTACATTGTCATTTTTGTAGAAGAAGTTTTACATTATAAATCCTTGTATATACAGCGTCTGTCAGCACTCAAACATTTTTATCTGTTTTTCTGGCAAACAGCCACCTTCCCCCTGGAGCAACTCAACTGGTGTTTTTGTACCACCTGGCATACTGAGTTGGATCTTTGTTGGAACAGGACATGGTATTAACAAACACAAATAGTAAAAACATGACCTCACACCAACACACAAGCCTAAACATTAAAGTCTATGACAAAGTCTGCAAGGGCACTCTCCTAGCAAACTCTGGGCCCTCCATATGAGGACCACCAAAACATCTAATTAGACCTGTTCTTAAAGAGACAGCTTTTCTTGTGAGTGCAGTCTGTTGAGGACAATATCAAGTGGAAGTACTTCAAAACTTGACTAAAAAGATTTTCCTGTCGGCCTACAACAAAGCTCACTGGGGAGCAACAGATTGTGGTCCTAATTCAATGTGTGTCCTCAGAGAAAATAATTAGAATATTTTCATTGTTGTGAACACTCAAGCAAACAGGCAGGATCAGATTAAGAGACAATGTAATGAGGAGAACAGGAAGAGAGACGACCGGGGGGCAGTGAGAAAAGTGTGTGACTAACGTCGAAGCAACTCAAGAGAATGACCCTGTGGGAGTCAATGGGAGGGAAGGAAGGTTAATTCTTATGCGTATTACACACCCCCATCACACCCCACTGTTAAACTTCTAAGGCTCAGTCCTAGTGTGCATATTGAATGTATGCGCTCTTGAGAATGTGTGTAGCAAAGATTTCAAAAAGCTTGTCCTAAACCATGCAATTTCATTTACCCCCTATAGAGGCACTAAGCATGTACTGGCTGTATAGATATAGTGTGTGGGGATGAATAGTTAGTGGTCATTGTGTGTGTGTGTGTGTGTGTGTGTGTGTGTGTGTGTGTGTGTGTGTATGTGTGTATGTGTGTGTGTGAACCAGTCTATTATGAACTGATCATTTCTTCAAACTACTGACAGAAAGCGTTTATTTCCACCGGCACCTGCTGATCCCATCAATCACATCACAATTACTTTGAAATAAATCTGATCTCCCCAGCCTCTAATGGAGATACATACAATCATTCATTTAGTTTAATTGTTAAACTGTAAAACAGCAAGAGCTTGTTGCAATACCAACATAGGTATAGGTATAGCCATAGGTTGCTGGAAATTTTATGTAGATCCAAGTGTTAAAATGACCTTTTTTAAACAATTAAGACACAGGTTTGTAATAGTGGTTTGCATGAGATACAGCCACTTTAGAAAATTATAGGGCGAGGGAGAAATATGTATTTACATGAAAATAATAATTTTAGACATGTATGAAAAAGTAAAAAAATTAATTAATTATGTTTTGTCTTTGCATCAGTTATCCAACAAAAATGTAATTTAGCTCTTGTGGCCCAACATCTGCATTCAAAGTCTACAAACTACCTAGCTAAACATTAACAGCAGCACAATATGAAACACATACCACAGTGTTAGTAGCTTGTGTCAAGAATTCCTTCTAACCCCACATGGGTCAATTATACACCTCAGTTCTCAAAAGTAAAAGATTAAGCCTTATATATTTGTACATCAGGAGTCCAAATTTCCCTTTAAGTTTGTTGACTGAATGATGTCAGTCTGTATTGCCTGTAAAAAGCTTGTTAGTTAAGTATTATGTTTAATCAGTTGTTGTTTTCAGGCACCACCTGGATGAACACTATATAATTCTCTTTAAAAAAAGTTAAATAAAAAAGAGCCACTGGGCAAAAGTCTTGACACCTTGACCTATTTAAGCTGAGAAGCTGAGTCTACTCATATGACCCCACACTCACGCACGCACTCACGTTTATTTCCATAGCATGTGCATATTGTTGACTTGGTAACAGATCACTCTGAACTATGTGGTGGTCCTGTGCATGGAGACACAAAACACTCACATTATGAACCTCCTCCCTTTGACCTGTTGTCCTTGAAGAGTGCTGACCGATTCCCCAAGTTCCCTTATTCTTTCCCACTGGTGCCATAAGAGGAAGCCCAGGATTAGCCGGGATTATGCCATAGGGTCTCCATAGAGATCTACTAGGACTCTGCAGGGGGGTGTCTGGGGAACAGTAACTGTGACACTGCATTTGGTGTTTGGTAAGCTATTGTGAATTGCCAAGTGAAAAGTTAAACAAAATAAAACAATGAACATAAAAAAATCATTATACTGAGGACTTGTCTCATCAAGAGGCCTTGTGAATACTTTACTGCTATCAAAGCTAGATGTGGGAAAATCTTTTGCAGCGATCTAACTGCAGTTCCCAAGATTTGTGATCCAGAACATGTGTTTGTTGCTCAACACCAGTAAGTTTCACAATACTGAAATGGCTCGTAGTCAAACCAAACACTTCCACGGAGGCTAAAAAGAGTAGACGTCAAGCAGCCCAACAGCTGAGTCAAAGAAGCTTGGACATTATAACATTTTAGTGGTTTTAAAACCATTGGTGATAACTATAACTAGACCAACAGTTGGCGAGTTTGCTTATTGTACAAAGTATAACACAAAAATCTGAAATAAAATAAAAATAGAATAAAAAGCTTCACATTGTTCTCACTGAAACAGGAGGTGTCAAGGGGTTTGCAAATCCCTTTGCAAGCCCCATATGTTGCTCTTAGATAAATCTTTTAATGTGTGTGTGTGCATGTGTGTAGCGTGTGTGTGTTTTTGCCTGTGTGTATGATGGCATGAGTAGGTGGGGGTATATCTGTGCTACTTAGCAGACAAACTGATTAAAGTCATTATTGTTTGTCAGCAGGGTCTCACCGTTACGTCATTCTGACAAATCAGCAATCCTGTTATCTTTTGCTGTTAATGTTATTATTCTATATTGGAAGAAGCTTTGGTGTTTTGTCTGCTGGAATAGCAACAAAAAGGCACATTTAAGTCCATAAACGAAAACAACAATACACAGCATCAGGAATGTGCTGCGGCACACATGTATTTAAGGTTTATAGTGAATGTTATTGATCATGAGAAAAATTATCACTAGTCCTTTATTCCGTCTAGGTGGTATATTCAACTAACTGCCAATACATGCTGGAAAACAAAATATGCACTTCTCCACTCAAGTCAAGTTCCCCTCGATGATGACAGAAAAAGTAATTGATTACACGGAGCACTGAACAGACAGAGCCAAGAGCAGGTACAGGCATGACAAAAAAAACAATATGTGGCCCAACACCCTCATTGAGTCTGCCTCTCATCAACTTTTGATGTGGATCTCTCACTCAGGAACACCAAACATATTTCTATGTTTTCTAATTCAGTGTATTTTGGAAAACACTTCAGGCCATAGTTTACGTTGTGGGGAGAGTTAGATGGAGTATTTTTTGGGGGGAGGTGGGCTGTAACGGGACCGCAGTATGAGTCATACTATAAGGATCTGGCTGTTAACAGGAGGGAAGCCCCGGGTGTGTCCACTGAGGCTCACTTCAGGAGGTGTGCGTGTATATCACTGACTGAATGAGTGACTCAGCGATTGAGTGGATTCGTCTCCTATAGCCTAAATCAGAACCAGGAAAAGGAATTTATTATTCAGACTTGTCATAACGTATTGTGTTGTTCAACTGTCTTCTTAGTCATATTCTTTAGTGTATCGCTGTTTCTCTGTCAGGCTAACACAGGGTGGGATGCTAGGATGTTGCCAGTAGATGGGGTCAGAGCACAGCAATATTGTTCTTGACCTGGGAGAAATACCACTGTTGCCTACCCCCTATCACATGCACCACACGAGTGTGGTCTTGGGTAAACACTCTGACCCCTCTGTCCCAGGGGAGATAATGACATGATCTATTGAGTTACACCTAATCAGGTGCTTTTTAGCATTGGTGCTGTCAGATGGGTAGAGATAAGGGTCAGAACATGACCTTTAATGTTATAATAAGAATTACCATTCAGTGCAAAGATTGTAAAAACAGACTTATGTTCCTCTTTTAGTTTCAGTTCCCAGTGTTTATTTAGAGGTAACTACCTCACTTCTGCTTTCCAAGTCAATAGCCAAAACATTAAAAAAGAGTTAAAAGGAACTTTTTGTATGTGTTTGTCTAGGTCCAAACAAACGTTTTCATAATTCAAGCCGCTCTGCTCAGTGAGCCAGCTTGTCTTGGTGCATCACCATGGAAACAACACCAATGGGAGGTAGTGGACGATGGGAGCGCTCCCATCCAGAAACAAAGAGTCTGGGCCCAGCAGGGCAGAAAACAAGCTGCACATTTGTCCAATCAGAGACACGTGTGGCTACGAGCCCATTGTCAGCAATATAAAACAATAGGACAAATAATAGACAATAGGAATTTTATGAAAAATGCACAACATTAAGTTTACACATCATTCACAAAGATATGAAGCCCCAGAGATTTCCGTTTAAGGTATAAAGGAATGACCTCCACATGGTCCTTTTTGAGCTATTTGCCGCCGACAGTGACGTGAGTGCGTGAGTGAGAGTGTGGGGGTTACAGGGAGGGTTCCCGTTCCAGATGTCATCACATAAGTAAGCCCAGAGTAGAAAGCACAGGAAATGGATTACTCAGTGTGTGTATAATGCAGAGGGTCTGCGTCTCCTTCAGGTCATGGCACAGTCACAGTAAAATGTACAATCTGATCAGGTGTCAAAATGACTTATGAGCAAAATAAAAGTGAGTGAGTCACACTGAGATCCATAATGAGTCAAATCTGTGACTCCTATATGTAATTGTACCTAAACAACAAGCATGAGACATTGAGTACTCATCAGATTAAAGTATGTACTCACCACATTTAACAGGACAAAGCCAAACAAAGAAGCACCCAGACAAATATCTGGGTTTGTGATAGATAATTCATTCAGGGAAATCCTATGCTTAATTATATGGTAGAATATGAATGAATGACCTGTGTAAATCCTAATGTATTATATATGAGAATGTGAAATAAATGATGAGATATGGGACTACTACACAATAACAGGGTGGTCACAGAAACCCCGTTTGACAGCATGAGTCCGCCCTCTAGTGGTACAGGCATTTAACAGTGGGTATAAACTTCATACAATGCCCTTTTACATTTGTTGTTAAATTTTGAGTTGTTTGGCATGTCTGCTGGCTTTTGGTTTAAATTTGTGCTGCCTCCCCGCCTCCTTTGTCACCTGTCAGCACTATTGGCTTAGTTGCACAAAACACAAAAAATAATCTTACCCGAGTTGTACACGTCAACACTACAGGAACTGGAACTGTTACAAGGCAATTCCTGAGACTGGTTTGCATTTTCTGTAGTTGCTATACACATGTCAGAATATGGCCAGCAAAAGGATTTGTTTTGGACTGTTGGCTGAACAAGTTCAACACATGCAAACACAAGCTGAGTGATAGCTATAGTGAGATAATGTTTTTGTAAGAGTTTGTCAGTCAAGGGTGATAGTTTGGGCAGCTTGTCACACCCCCTCATTCTAGGACAAAAGCTGCAAGTACTCCAAAACAAACCCAGAGACTCTCTTTCAATTTAATTTTTTTTATCAAATATAATGCTGGCTCAATTTAAAACAAAACTTAATTTGACGTCTGTTTTTTCTGACATTGGGGCTGTGCTGAGCTAGGGATCCTGCTTGCAAAACTGACAGCTGAATATGACAGGATCATCTCAATGAGGGCGCTCATAACACTTACATCATTCCCAGACCGTGCCAGCGAGGCTGCTTTCTGACGATGAAGGAGCCAGCTGCACCAGGCGGGCTACTGCTGCCAAAGTCAAGGCAGACATGAGGGAAGCATGGCTGATGAAGGCTTTGTTATGCTGCTAAACCACTAAGTGCAGGCCTGAATGTAGCTGTGGGGTTGTAACAGTTGGCAGGTGGCGGAATTGACTTCACAAACACTGAAAAGGCCACTAATAAGACCCTGTCCTGGTTTAACAAACAGGTGAGTGTCTCTAATGAAATATTCCTAATAGTGAGAGTATCAATAAAGTATAAAATACTAACTTACCCATTTCCCAGCTCGTCAATGTCGTCATCATCATCGTCATCATCATCATTGGCCCCCTCATTCGGGCTCTTTCCTCTAAGGGCACTGTCGCTGAGGTAATCCCCCTTCAGCAGGGCTGGGTCTGAGTCTCCTAGGGACTCTATGAGGTGGATGTGAGACGTGTGGCCTATCCGCAGAGGAATGTCTGACTGAGTGCCACCTGTGGAGGGGGCATCACCAGCCTGTAGTCGAGGGCTGGCTTGGCCCTGGCGCCATGACAACGGAGAGGAGCGATTTGAGAGGCTGGCAATAGAGAACGCAGCAGCTTCGTCGCTGTCGTAGCAGTTGGTCCCATCCACATAGCTGAAGAACAAAAAGGAGAAAAGGAGTTATTTGTTTTGAGAATGTCACTTTTCCTGTATTATTATCCCTTGTGCTCTAACAGCTCTCATGTTTATAATAACAATAACAACAACAACATCAATAATAATAATAATAATAATAATAATAATAATAATAATAATAATAATAATAATAATAATAATAATAATAATAGATTAGATTTATATTGCGCTTTTCTCCCAAGGGACCAAGGGACTCAAAGCGCTTACAGGCCACATACATGAAAATATAACTTATTTATTTGTTATATTATTACGAAACTTCTGTGGACACACTGTAGGCCTCAAAGCAGAGTGTACCTTCATGGACACTGAAGAGGCTCAAGGTTATTACAGTGAGCTAAATACGAACGGCAAAGGA
The DNA here is from genome assembly GCA_024349245.1 of Neodontobutis hainanensis. Classification (NCBI taxonomy): domain Eukaryota; kingdom Metazoa; phylum Chordata; class Actinopteri; order Gobiiformes; family Odontobutidae; genus Neodontobutis; species Neodontobutis hainanensis. The sequence continues at coordinate 1,363,213 of JALDNG010000070.1, read as the reverse complement.
AACGTTTTCCAGTAGGGAACCATCTGCTGACAGTCTCTTTATATTGGGAGCTCCCACTGAAGGACAGAGAGAGGATACGAAGACGAAGCAGGAGACGCATCGTCAGGCAGACAGAAAGGAAACTCTCAAGGACAGACACGGAAGTAAAGCTAAAAGCATTGAAAAGCTTTCAGTGAAAGACAGGAAGCAGCACAGCGGGAAAAAGGACACACGCACATGCTCACTAACACTGCATGTCTTTTTGTCTGCACAAACGTGAGTCATGAGTGCATGTTGACAGGGTTGGCTTTGAAGGCAGATTTGAGCTCATCCAGCTTCAGCTCTGTATTAACAGATGCAAAGGGAGAGCAGAGGAGGCAGAAAATGATAAGCTAACGGTTTCTGGTCTTTCAGGAACAGAGATATTGATCTGAAAGCCCCTGAGCAGTTTCCCACAACAACAAAACACACAGTTAGCAATGTCAATAAGAGTCTACTGCTGTCAATTGTTCATCTTTTTTTTATTATTTTGTTATACACTATTTTGTCTTATTTTTAACAGCACCGCTGCTCTCTAATCTGGTGTGAATGGTATGTGGCTGACCTGTGGCTAAGCTGCACCCCTCTCAGGCTGGTCATGGTTTCCTCTAGGTTTTGTCGTAGGTCCAGGACATTTTGCACTGTCCTTTTCCTTTGGGACTCTGGATCTGCACACAAACAATATACATTACTTAGTAACATGTCTCATTGAGCAAATTGGTAAAAACATACTTTATCTGATGATTGATGATAAGAATTGAACATTTCATTTTCTTTTTAATTGAACTGGCTGAATTCTTTAACATTTACACAACCCTAACAAATTCAGTGTCTAGACTAGATAGGGTTGGATAAAATATCCCGGCTGCAAAGACAGAACCAAGCCTGCAACTTAAAATGATAACAGACATAAATTACAATGATGAAATGATCAAACATCAAATGCATGAAATGCATGCAGCTGTTTCTTCCTAGTGTCAGTAAAGCAATACAAATTAAATATGATGCTGTCTGTTTGTGGAGTCTGAAAGAGTCCAGACAAACAGATAAACAAGGAGGCCTCTTAGCTGACAGAGCTTTTAAACTGGAGCAGCCAAATATCTGTGTTGCTCCTTTCCAGACTTCCTAAAGCACAATGCCTCGGTGCCCGCTTGATGCACTGTGCCCTGTCTGCTCCACATCAGGATAGATCAAAACTCACCAGGGGATAGGCTGGCATTTGTTTCACCCTTATTAATACATAGTAATCTGCACAGATGGGGCTGCAGAGACTGACTGCAGCCAATTCAGACAGTTGTTTCCAATGTCTGTGGGCCTCCTTGTACAGTATGTATGCATCCTTAGTCAGCTCCCTCTTTGGGCTGAACAAATTCATTTTGTAAAAGACAATTAAAATAGTGGACATTGTGTGACGTGGCACTTTATTTTACAACAACAACCAATCAACCAACCACAAAAGAGAATCAGGTTATCTAGAGTTCATCAAATGACCTTGACCTGCGCCCTCTCTACTCTATTATTACATGGGTAGGGGTGGTCAAAGAATTATAGCTTTTAGATAAAGGGCCATCTATAAACCCAAGAATCAGGTCAATAGACAATTAAACCTGGCCAGCTGACCTCTGAATTTAAACAGAAATGAACTCTCTGGTATTGGTATCTGGTATTATACTACTTATGAAGAAGATGATTAACTTCTTTTACAAAGCAATATATATTTCATGTCATGCTACGTAAACTGAACCGCTCCACATGTACATAGTAATGGCTGCTTAGCTCCCACTCCCTCAGCTACTCCAGCTGGTTGGTGAGGAGGACAGACCTTTGTAATGAGACGAGAGGCCAAATCATGAGCTGGCAGAGGTGTCAATCTTCACAACAGCTGCAAAGTAACCCCAGAGCCAAAAGACATAGTATCTGAACTGTGGAACTGTCCACATTCACACACACGGAGAAGCATCAATGTGAGGCCTGATTTACAAAGCTGCATTGATTTTTTTTCTCAAAGACAATAATCCCACAGACAATTGATCCCCAAGCCTTAGAGACAAGCTGCTGAGGGGAGAGACGATGAAGCCATTATGAACTAACCTTCTGCTACTAACCCATAAAGATGTGACAATCTGCAATGACAGAAGTTTATGCAAAACTACTTCATTCTTTGGGAAGTGCTAATAGAAATTTGGAACAGTGTGAAAAATTATATGGTTTGCATCTGGTGTAAAGTATTATCTTTAGTAATCCTTCACTAAGAGAAGGAACAAAGAAACAGACAAAAGGAGGCATAAAATCTGGCATTAATTGGGCGATTTTAATTAGCCTAAACGTGAGCTTTGTTTAACATCAGCGTCAAATTGATTAGATATGGTCTGAATGAGTGTGTGTGTGTGTGTGTGTGTGTGTGTGTGTGTGTGTGTGTGTCTGTCACTGAGGGACACCCGCCTCTGGCCCTGGTCCTGGTGGTCCCAGCTGGCATGGAGAGGTGGTGGGTGGGGGTCTGTAGTAGTGCTAGGGGTATTAGGCATGCAAATATGCCTGTCAGACGTGACAGCTCCCCAGGGGCACAGATGAATTATACTGATCTGATTTAGGGAGTGTGTCTGTGTATGTGTGTTTAAACCGAATGTTCCAAATGCTTCTGTTCGTTGCACTTATAAACACACACTCTAGCTCTGAAGAGGCTGTGTCACCAGCAGAGGAGCGCTCATAATGGCCCACTTGGACTTCTGAATTACGTTACTGAGAGTGACTTACAAATAAAAGATGCACATGCATAATTTAAAGATCAAGTTATTGAAGGATTAAAATACAATTAACAATACTTTTAAAAAGTCTTGGACTGCTCATTTTAAAGTCAAATGAATTTTAATTTTAATGGTTTTAAATCAAAATTTGACCAAGACCAACATTATTACGTTAATTATTGTTTTGGTCCTGGTATATTCAGGTTTTGATCATAACTTGGTCATAGTTAGTATGGGCTTGATGAAGTTGTAGAAGCACCTTGTAAGGATGGATGGAAACAGTAGTATAATTTTAAATTTAGAGTCAATTTTTTACATTTTGAAGACCAAGTAGTCAGTTCCATTGCACTCTTGGGTCACTTGTATTGTCTCCGTTAGAAAGAAACAAATCCCCCACAGATACATGGCTCTGTCCTTGCATTGCGTGTGTTGTGATAATATCACATCCTTATTTGACAGAGCGGTTTTGTGTTGTGAACTGCAAATGTGTGTTTGAGCCTCTACTGTATCCTTATAGTACACGAGAGTGTCTTGAACACTGTCACATCAGCAGAATATGAATGAAGCTATTTCTATTCTTCCCCACCTTCCCTCCGGAGTTCATTTGTCCCTGTCCTGTCCATGTAATGTATGTGGACATATGTTAGTGTCAGTAAACCCCACCTCAGACTTCAAGTTATCACAATACAAAGATGTGTGTGAGCATCAGCAGTACAGCAATGTAAGTGTTTAAAATAAGCATCAGAGTCAAGTGGCTGTTAGTGTGCTGCAAAGACATCATTAGAGCATTCCGAGCAGATGATGGATATCTTACAAACAGGATGTGAGAAAATTGCCTAATGCTTTGCTTTGTGTATGAGAAGAATAACATCAAAATAAATTGTACCGTGAGATATACCAAGTGGCAAATTGTTCATTAGTTTGGCAATCCTGCACGATGCTTTCACTTCTTGCCTTCTTTCTTCCGTTGGCCTGTAAGCCTTTGCAAAACAGGAAGCATTACAGCACACAACCACTACTGAACATCTGGACTAAACGGACAAACATGCAAATGCACCCAAAAGTGCGCTTGAAAACACGCACAAGGTTTGATGTGCTCCACCAGGATGTTGCAACAGGATGTCAGTACCGTTCAAGATATCTGATTGAGAATGAGAAAGAAAGCACTACAATGCACCTGTGTTTAGGGATTATAGACAAAAGTGGTTGAAATTGCACAAAAGATTGTATCAGGACAGTGACTGGTGGGTCTGACAAACCAAGGAAAACTATTTGAAATATAAAGTACTACATTGTTATGCGCAACTCAGCCTGCTTAGAAACACATGTGGATGCACGGCTGCACAGGAACAAAAACAAAGATTCAAAGAATCCACAAGCACTATTTATCTTAAAGTTAAGCCCTTCAAACTACTCACTATTTTGTTAGGAGCCCAGACCTCCTCACCCCAAAACATGGCCCATAAATCTAGGCTCAAACACAAGTGAACAAAAGATTCCCCATATCTTCTTAAACACAGGCCCAACTGCCTCTAGAGAAGAGATTAGCTGACCCCAGTGACTGTGTTTGTTTGAAAGGGTTAAGACTTCACAAAATACCACCAAAAGAACATATCCTCTTTGAGCCTTACTGATTAGGTTTTGTGTTTGTAAGTGGGAGTGAAAAAAGCACAAAAAGCAAACAATGTATTCAAATGAGGCAGTCAAAATGATTGATGAATGTGTAAAATAGGCTATAGCTATTTTATCATCTCTTGCTTCCCGTGCACACAAGATGTTCTGCTCCACTCTAAATCAGATCCAATCTAAATGCAGACTGAGACGCTCATATAAGCACATCATGAGCCAAGACAGACCAAACTCTGTGGCAATCTTTGGGTGTATTTTAGTTCAAGAGAGTTGTTTCCTGTGGAATTGTACTTTACGATGTGCTTAAAGCCAGCTGTAGCTCTGCGTCCTGTGTCTGACAGAAAGTCTGCACTAGGTACGCTAGGCCTGCTCTGTTAAAGCACTCTGTTCACAGAATGTGTGCAACTTGGATGAGGCTCACTGTAAAAGACTATTTTGGGAGCTTCCAATAATGAAATGCATAATCACATGGATGGTACCAATGCTGTTCATCGAAAAGCAAAAGCAATTTTGTCAATAGCAAGGCATTGGAAATTCTCTGTAAACAAAGAAACAAAAGCTACTGATCTTTTCTTAATTAAAGCACATAAAAATGACCTCTGACGTCCTATCCCAGCATAATTATACTGACCAATTTCAACCCTGGTGGTTTAAAACTTAGATAAACTGAATAACACAGAAATAAAACAATGCAATTATTATTGTTAACTATTTTTTTTTTAGGCATAGGCTAGTTGCACTTTCTACCAAGTGTCATAAGACTTGTTCAAATACGTTTGTGTGTGTGGGAGCTGTATTCTGTTACTTAATAAACATTGCAGATATACTTTTGCACTTTTGAGAGAGACCTTAATGAACACAACGCAGAGCAGAACTTGTTTATTAATTGTTCCTCACTCGATGTGTCTTACACATTTATCTTGCTCTTTAACTCTTTTAGTTACTGTTTTCTTTCTACACTTGTACCTTTACCATCAACTGTCTTATCATATGGTTGAATAAATACTTAATATGTTAGTGGGCCACATTGTATTGCAGCAAAGAAAAGTCTAGTGTATATTTATCACTGTATGCAGTTGCATTTGAGAGATAAATTTTACTGATAAACTAATGACAGCATAATAAAGTTATTAACAAAAGTTTGAAAAAAAAAATCCTGTTTTTTGCTAATGACTGGCATATTTGTGTTGTATAAGAGCTGATGAGACAAAAACACAAGCAAACTAATATGATTTGGGAGGAAGGATGGCAGGAAGCAGACAGCACTAATGCAGTAGCTCCTACATTAAGTCCTTAGAGCCTAACCACAAAGCACACACACAACTAAAAAGAAAAAAGTGCCTCATCATACATGCATCCTTACATCTGACAACAAACAAGCGCTGGTGGAAACAATCCCTGTCACACTAAAAAGATGTCCTCTGTCCTCCTCATATACTCATACCAGAAATATCTTTCCTGGCGCCTGACTGCTGACAGAACACTGCTACCTGTCAAGTCACATCATGGTTGAAACAAACGATGAGGAATCTGCAGAGAGAGCATGAGAAAAGGAGACGTGCTATTCCTCCATTTGAGTTTATGTGTTTATTTGGCCTGTCAATGCCTCCCTTGACAAAAGGACTGCTGGCCTGAATCCTTCACTCAGCAGAACCAAAGGTGCAAACAAGTGCTTTGACCGCACCTGCATCAACACTCATCACAAGAGGCTGTACCTCTTAAAATGCATTGTAAGCATAAAAAAGGATGTCAGTGATTTAATGCGTGTGAGCTTTAAGTTGCGTTGCTTTGTTATTTCCTGTTCTGCTGTTAAGTTCTCCGAAACAGGCTTTGTGGCCACATCTCAGTATGCAGCATATCAGCATTTCATAAGAAAATTACAGTCAAGACAACATCTATTTAGCTAATTCTTTTGGGGTGCCCTATAATCACATGCAAAAAACATCTTCTACCTTCAATTTACATTAACTTTATGATCCTACAAAGCATTGCCAAATCTCTCTCCAAACAGATGTCCTTTGGACTTTAATCTATCTGTGATTTATCTGAGTCTTGATGGCTAGCCTTTCTCAGGATGATAGATCTGTGATTAGTGGAGTTGGGACTAAATCTTCTCATTATCTTTATGTGAGGACTAATCCGGATGCTTGCTGGAGTTTATCTAGATCCCCTCTAAACTTTGGCTGCCCCATGCTGGGGAAGACCAGTGGCCCTACCCTCTCCCCCACACACCTCATTACAGGGCAGTACGGGACATAAAGGTGTCATTAGTCACTAACATCTGAGGTTCACGGCTTTAGATTACCGCACCAAGCTCAAATATATGCAGCACTAATACTCTTTAGGCCCATCTTCTATATAACCACTCTGCAATTTAGAAAATTGCCATTGAAAGACCAGACCATAAGTCAAGTAATTCCCCAGATCTAATTAATAGAAAAGTCTTTACCTAAAAGTGGTTAAATATTTACACCAGATTAAGAAAATAACAGATAACACTAATGCTAATCCTAAAACGATTACCTCATTGGAACGGCAAAGCTTAGTGAATTAATCACATAGTTTTATACAGTTGTAAATTAATTGCAGTCATTTTAGTGATAATTGGTAAATATAACCTTGTGTACAGCATCTTTAAGCTGTATGAATGGACTACTCTTCATTTATTGCTGTATAGAAGAAACATTGCTTTTGCGGGTGTAATAAGCTGAGAATGTGCTGTAAAGGATAATATCAGAGGTGGATCACTGGGAATGATCCACTGAACATCCATAATCTATCTTCCTAAGACAGAGCACACAGAGCAGAAACCAATTAGCTACTCATCCCAACGGAAATGGAGAGCAGATACAATAAAGGATGTGCCTGTAGCATAGAAGCTATAGGGCAAGTCACAATTAACCTTTCCCTAATACTGGCAAACACACAAGAGTGTACTCACACATTATATGCACACAACTGCTGTGGTTTCTATTAAACTTCATGCAGGTGGTGGTAAACTGTAATGACCCACAGCTACATTCTGGGGATGCAAGATAGCAATTTAGGTCATGGGTATTACTGATACTCTTCTCCAGCGTCTACCTCCGGTCTGTATCCCTTTGTCTGAAGCCTTTACCTTGGCTCCATCCATCTTAACTCTCTAGCTTCCAACTGTTTGCATCTATTTTTTCCACTTCCCTCCTCCCTACCTGGCAGCATAGCATAGGTGTGGCTAGGGATGAACAAGGATGAAAACAAGGTCACATACACGTCTTACATACACATACAGTGCTCGCTGGGCTGCAAGGGCGAGGTTGCACAAGCTGTAATTTGGTGGAAAGCAACACTAACATCCAGTGAAGAGATGAACTCGTAAAAGCAATATGTACTGGCCCACACTGGGCACACAGTCCTTTTTTTTTTTAAAGAAGCAACAACAAAGAACTGTGTGTGAATGTGAACAACGGTTAATAGATACAAACTGAAACCATTATTATTCTCACTGTTTGAAAAATGTTTAATCTGTTAAGTAATTTAAGTTCAGTTACAAAATGCACCGGTATCTTGTAGATAAAAACTGACTAGTTATTCAGGAGAAGGGCTAATACAGATCCATAAGACTCACTATATGGTCCTCATATTTACGTTTGCACACACTTCCCTGTCAGAGATGATGCTACAAGCCTTTTGTGTTTGTGCATGTTGACGGTCTTACTACCTGCCTGTGCCACTACCACCCCCCCACCCCCCACACCCCCACACCCCCGTCAGCCTTTTTTTCTCCCACACCCCCGTTGCCCCCGGTAACAGCAGGAGTAGGTGGGGGCGGAGAGATGGATAGTGACCATCTGTCAGTGGCCCAAAGATCAATGGATCCAGGGGGTGGAAACCTGGTGGGTGAGGCGGGTGAGGGAGTGGTGAGAGTGAGGCTAAATATGTGGCCCACTGTGACTGGAGACCAACTCAATATGCAGCCAGTTTTTTTACAGGCCACGAAAATCACACTCCCCACTGGTCCCACTCACGCAGCCTTTCATCACAAACAATTTATTCTGGTGAGAGAGTATTGACCTATAATTAGCAACTGGGAATTATATTGACAATGTTAATATAATACCTTTTTGTGATATAGTTAAAAATTACCTCAAATTTGTGGTTCCCATTTCCAATAAAAACAGCACGCTAAGCTATAGGTTAGAAACATGTTGGGAAATGGTAATGGCTAACATTTGTAGAATATGTAGCTCACTGAGGCAGTAGGTCACATGAGACAGGGACAACACATTTCAACGCTGGTTAATGAATCAACAACAAAACAATGTCAGCCCTCTGGAACTGCTTACATCAGCGGCTTCACATAACCAAGGGCAACAGTGGACAAACATTTGAGCAGACGCATACGAGATATTATAATTATACCAATAAATTAGATACACCGCCACTATTCTTGTAAAACAGAGATATTTGCAACCCACTGAGAGAGATATCACATAATGAACAGCACTTTGGAAAACACACTGACAATATGTTCAGAGATGGATCTCATTTAAAATTCACTGTTGATGATGGAGCACAGAGCGGTGGCCAAACATATGGGTGTGGAGAGAGTAAAGGAGCTGCAGTAAAACACAGGTTTGGCTGGTGTGTATTAGTTCATATCAAGCTTTCTAATTCATTTCTTTATGTTTAAGTTGGACTGTAGTATAGCACTCACCTAGAATTTGGCTGAAGAGTAGCTGCTCCAAGTCTCCCAGGACTGTCACAACTAACTCTGGATCCACCTTCAAAAAGCCCTTGTCACCTTCTCCTTCAAGACCTTTCTTGTCTTTCTTATCTTCTACTGACAAAGATGCAGTTCTTGTCTTTTCCCCTAGTTTCCTATTCACAGAACCCCCAGCTCCATTAGAGTTGGGCTTAGTTGAATGGTCAGGAGTGTTTGTGTCCAAACTCTGACTGGTGTCTGAGGTCTTACTGATGGGTTTGACCTCAGCATAGGGGCCTCGTGGTTTACCAGGCCCGGGTATTCTGCTGGGCTTACCAACATTTGCCGTGACAGCGAAGGATCCAAATGGTTTAGGTTTGCCCTGGAACAGAGACTGTTCTGACTTTGAAAGTGTTCGTGATAATGGCAGTCTCCCTCCAGCAGGCTGACCTGCCTTAGTCTGTCCCCCTTTATTGGTTCCGGGTCCAGCCCGATTTGTATCATCATTCCAGTGAGGGGACTGGTACAAGTGCAACTTCTTCTCAGCATCAGTAAGTACAGACAAGTTGTTAAGTGAGCGCTGCTTGCGGAGCCCAGATGAATTGGGGATTGGGATGGGTATAGATCCAGCGGTGGGTCGGTAGACCTTAAGCTCTGACCCAGTGGCCCGTGATGGTCCCTGTGGCAGAGCGGAAGGCTTGGCCATGGGCTTCCTAGAGGCCATAGCCTGGGTTGGGTTATTTGGACTGGGGACAGCAGGAGACCTGAGGTCCAGCTCTCTAGGCTTAGCTGTCATGCTAATGTTAGCCACATTAGCCTCCAGCATCCCTCCTGCAGAAAGACCAGCAACAGCATCAGCAGTGTCATTAACACACACAAACAGGGTAAGGAAATAAATAGAAATAAAAAGCAATCCCAAATCTAACAGTCTAACTGGTTTATTCTTCTAGTTTTGCTTCTGTCTCATGAGGCTCCAGACTCAGCCAGACTCCCCACTGTGACTGTGTTTTCAACCTTTCATTGAAATGATGAGTTAGTAGAAGGGTTAGTAGAACAGCCTTACTTACTGGTGGTAATCCATGGATACGGAGATCGGTGTGTAGCCTTTCAAATCCACTCCTCTGTGCCAAAGCTCCTGTCCACACTGATGACTACAGCGCCACTAAAATAAAATACATGCAAGCCTCCCTTGTGCTCTGTCTTGCCTCCTGCCTGCCAGGCAGCAGCCGACTGACAGCAGAAACAGTCGCAGCAACACCACCCCCTCCTCTGTCTCTCCTGCACTGGTTCACTCACTCTACTTGACTCATTCACCCTCCCTCTCCTTCTTTCCTCATCCTTCCCTCCTTCTTTCTCTCCTCCCACTGGCTGATTCAACTGCCCATCTCACAAACACACACACCACAAATGTTGTGTTATGCCACACACCAGTAAGTGTGAACATACGAGCTATACAAAAAATTATTGTCATTGTGTATACATGAGAATGTTTCCTGTTTCTATCTTTACAGCAACGTTATTTATTCTTTTTTCTCTTGTACTTTTACATATTATAAACATTTGTCAATGTAGAAAAAAATAAGGAAAAGGAAGTAAAAAGAAACGAAACAATTTGAGCACAGCTGCATAACAAAATGAATGTCCCTGTTTCTTTACAGAAAACCAAAAACATATATTTGGTATCAGTTTCAAGAACCACGTGGGCAGTCTATATGTCAACTTTGGTTAACCAGTTGTAAACTACATAGAAGCTTGGCAACTCTTTTAACTCATCCATTTTCTCACTCTGGGCCCATGAAGAAGCTGATTCACATGAAAAATAAAGTCTAAGCTTCTTGCACACAAGACAGGCCAGTCTCTAATTATACTTCAATTACCTGCCATCAATGGCTGACCTCCCCAACCACCCTTCCTCATCTCTATTAGAATAGAATAGAGTAAGAGATTTATTGTCATTGTCCAGTTAAAAACAAAGCAATGAAATGCAGTTCTGTGGTTATGGTGCATGTTATTCTATTACTCCTCCCTCTCTTCCTCAATTCCCTTCTTTTTTCCTTCTTCCCTCCTTCCTACATTACAACATTCAACACATCCCCCTCCAGTTATTACACATGCACAGGCCATTAGGCTTATCTATGCCATAGCACAACTATTTTAACTCCATTGGTGTCTATATTCTTCTGTTAAACTATGTGTGTATAAGAGTTGGTTGGACTGCCTCTGAGTCTGTGTGTCACATTGATGAGACAGGCCTCGAGATGTCACAGCTCCCTTCCAGGCTCTTGGTTATAGCTCTGGAGCATTTTCTCATTCAAATGGATATTCTATTTTAATAAAAGCAACAGAATATCTCAACTCCTCAAATACTGTGCCCTTGTTTCACATACAATAGTTGCTCTTAACATGCAGACTTTGGTGGAGACCTGCTAAGTGAGGTCAAAGAAATCCCATTAGGTCATTCTTTTTATTTCCATTAGAGGTAATCATATAACAAGTCATAAAATAATGTACATTAACATTCATAAACAATCAATACACCTGTTTGAAGTAGGATTTGTTTTTGAATTAATGACTGCTGTAAGTGCATACAGGTCTTAAACAGTGGAAGAAATGCACTTCACAGTGGCTGTGATGTTATCAGGTCTGAAACTAGCATTTCAACACACACAGTGGTTTTCAGTTAGATTTACATTTGGTTGAGGCTAAACCAGAACAAGAACAAACAACATTTCACACTCAGTGTTACCTTTAGTTTAAAAAACATCAACTGTCACAGTTGAACACACAAGTGACACATATCAGGACCTGAATGAATCTTTGTGATGCTTTATTGTGTGATGGTCAAAGGCATTACTTAGAACTACTTAGCAGCTTGCTTTAATAAACTCTCCCTGTAGAGGAGGTATGCCACATTGAGCTGCTGCCTGTATGGTGACAGTTATACGAGCTCTAGGGAAGGTAGAAGGCTGGTGGGGGGGTTAAAGTTATAATTTAAGGCTATTAGGTGTAGTGCTTAGGCTCTTATACCTCCCTGATGAGATTTTCAAGTTAGTCAAACTTAGACCAGGCACAAGGCTGGACTGTGTGTTGTACAGGTTAACTGTGCAGCACACAACCACTTGTTTGTTTCAGTACTCGTCTCCCTGGCTCCACAGTCTAATCACTTTAATACATGGCTAATGTAAACATCGGTTTTCTCACTTCTGCACCGCAGAGCCTCTCTCTTAAAAGCTAGTCACAAAACACACACCATGCTGCTTGTGCGCTATCCAACTGACTTCTGAGCAATCTGGACAGACATCAGAGAGGCATGAGTGCAATGAGTGCCAGCACTTGTCATTACGCTGCACCTTCAGAACACAGCATACTCACAGATTTGGTCCCTGTTAAGTCATTTGTGGGCTGGAAACCTGGGAAACAAGATGAACCGACAGACAGACAAGCCGAATGTTCCCGCACTTTGCATGAGTATATTTGCCCAAGCAAAACTAAACAGGTCAGAACAGATTATCCACTATATTATTTAGGAGTATGTGAAGCAGCCAGCAGGACACAGACTTGTGCACAAACACATGGGCACACTGTATGGGTCATTATATGCATGTTTACAGAGTTACACAAGGTCACTTGTGTTGAAAGGAAAAGTACTGCGACAGAAAGTACAAGTCAGGTTGCTCTGGATGTCGCTAATTGTTTCAGTGTTTTAAGAGTAACACAGTATTGAGCTAAACAGATGGCTGCCTTGTCACATTCACTCACCGACTGTTGGTTCTAAGGGTGCTTTAATCAGGAGTTTTGATGCCGATCATTGATCACCTAAATCATTATCGGGTAATACCCATCACCAATCACGATAGATTATGTACCTTGAAAAAATTCACTATTATTAAAAACACAGAAGTCTATTTTAGCATTAATTATAAGGGGGTGATAAAACTAAAAGGTAATCAACTGACAATGTTCATTTACTTTTTCTGTTTTATCCAGCAACAATAACCACAGACAACAAAACGCCTAAAAAAAAACACGAAATAACTTGTGCTACATCCAACTATCCACAGTCAGCCCTCGACTGTACTTAACTGAACAAATAACAGGCACAAACTGAAGTGCTACGTAAACCAGAAAAGGAAATAGATTATAGACTTCTCAAACTAATGTAGCATTAATTTAGCAAACTTTGGAGAAACTTTGTTACTTTCTTCACCCATAATATTTCCTGCTGAGCTAAAAAGGTGCTCACTTGTCCATGCTGCTTGTCCTGTTTTGCATCATTTGATCTTTTTTATTCATTATCATGATCATGATCGTTGGGCTTGGCAATAATACCTCAAATCAATAACACTAAAATGTACATTTTTGAATTGATAAACAATTATTTATAAGTGTTAAAGCTACATACACATTTATTTTAATCTATGATGTTTACTTATTATGAACAAGATTAGGATGACACAATTTATTTTAGCTGATCCTTCAGGGGTAGCCAAATCATTTGGCAGTTCCCATATTTAGTTTGGCCAAGGTTTTACACCGGATGCTCTTCCTGACGCAACTGGCTCAATTTTCCCGGGCTAGGGACCGGCACAAAGATACATTGGTTTGTGGCCCATTGTGACTTGAACCCTATTCTCCCGCTTGATGGGTGACTGCTCACACAATACTAAGTTAAATTAATTTTGATTAATCAAATAAATATATCAATATTTTCTGATATTTTACACAGAAAGTAATAAGGAAGAGGAGGAGAATGGTGAGGAAGAATCTGTGTGTGTGCTGAAGGAACAGCGGAAGCCTGTAAGACAGAGAGGGGATATCCTGCCCCAGCTCTTCTGATACATTCACTTCTGAACAAACCGAACAACGCATGGGCTCCAAAGGACTTAAGAGAAGAATACAGGGGCTATGACACACCAGTTCAATAACACAATAACACATTGTGGATGTCCTGTTTACTGACAAAATACAGAGATGACAGGCTGAGACATACAGCACCCCACAGAAAAGTACAATAAATGTGTAAATGGGGGAGTGTTCCTCTGTGGTGGTCCCAGTCAAATGGGATGATGCATAGCATGAGTCACCAGCTAAAGCATTTGGGCAATTCAGACACTTAAGAGCTATCCATGACAATGGTGTGAGTGTACTGGTCAGACTAACTCCTGAATCCAGAGGCACTAACATAAATCCAACAAAAACATTTACGTCACTTATTCATTATGATTCACACACAGCAGAGAGGGAAAACAACAACAACCCCTGAAATCCAAATGACATGGGAAAGAATTTCATGTGCTTGGATTTCTGTATAATTTATTTTCATTAAAATTTTTTTAAAGGCATTGCTTTTGGTAGATGCTCCCTTATGAAACGTTCAGTGTTGACATTCTGCGCACACTTCCCAGGGGTATCCCATAATGCCTTGCTGCGGAGCTGGTTGCCTGGTTACTGTGTGTTGCCCACAGTTATTATATTGTGTTTTTGTGTGAGTAAATCACAAAGTAATTTCAATTAAATAAAATCTTCTAACAATGGAATTCTGAAGCTGCACAGAGCAAAAGACTGATGCACTGATCGTACACCTCAGGAATGTGCTCATTTTGTGGCATGTGAATGTGAGCTTGATTCTTCATGGGTTATTAATTTGACACATAGATGTCTTTGTGACTGTGTTCCGGTTAGTGTGGGTGTGTGTGGTCCCGCAGAGGTTACACACATGACTGCCTCCATAATTCAGCTCCTCGGGTTGGGAGTCACCCCCAGAGGTCAAAGAGAATATTGAGTGTGCACTCATTCACCCATCCCTCAATTCACCCATCTCCTGCTTTTGGTTTTTTCATCTAATGCAGCTATCACAGTGACTTGTACATTGTAGGGAAATACCTCTTGAGGGCAAAGAATGGGAGAGGTCAAGCTTTGTCTTAGTACAGTGTCAGTGAAGAAAGCAGGTCATATCTTTACTAGTATAACCAAAGTCCTATAAGTACACATTAAGAAACACTAAAATGTAGCTGATTGCTAGAATAGAGAGCTTTCAGTCAAGTTTAAGGCCAAGACCAGTCTTGCGTACAACAGCACTGTTCTTCCCTGTAATGACTCTGGACAAGTGCAGACTTGGTCAAATACAAAGTACTGTTTGATTTTTAAACCCCAAATACTCACTCCTGTTGATGAGAGAGAAGATAATCCAACGCATGCTTAGTTCTGATCGTCTTCTCAAAGCCACTAAACCACTCATCACTGTCCAAGCCCAGCTCTGCATATGTCTCTCTGATTAGATTGGCCAAAGAGGATTATACACTGTCTAAGAGTCCACGCAGCAGAGGTTATCAAAATGATATTCATACACTGCCCAGGACCATTAAAGACATGGGAACTACAAATGGCAGTCTGAGTTTTGTCTTTAGTACAAATACTCATAGCTGTGTTGCATAGATGTAATTATATAATAAAAACATGTATACAATATGTACACGTAATAAAATAATGCCTTAAATTATGAACATGATAATCAGCTGCTTTAGTCTAATTTTGGGTGAGCAGTATATAATGTTTATGTCCACTATTTGCATTAGGTTTTGTTATTTTACTTATCTATAAACCAAATGTTAATAAAAAAGGTTTTACAAGTTTGTGATTTTGTCTGAGACTGAAAATACTTTCCACAATGGTAATGTATGTACTTCACTCTCTATAGTTTCAGAGTACATGCATAAAAAGGGAGAGAACCGTTTTACAGAAGGGGGGAGAGACCTCACAAGTCCATGGGGAATATAAGGGGTGCCCTTTTACAGCAGGATGAAAAGTGATATAGAGTCAAAATCACATTTATCTTCCAAACACCATCTGTGTACTGTCACATACACATACTGCTGGACATACACACAACGGTCCTGAGACCTAAACACAAGCTCAACTACACCTCTCCAGAGAGCGACAAGGTCAAGAAGTCTGGAGTCTAATTGAAAGACCACATGGTGCTACAGTCACATTAAATGCTCAGGTCTTCATTAGAGGCTCCACAGAAGACCTGATTAGGTTACGGATGATTGAAAGTAACCACACTGAAAACATCCATTTAAAGGGAAAATGGATTTTCTTTTGTTAAACAGTCAAATAATACAGTAATCTAACCTTCCTTTTCATTGTGTCATCCATACAACTGCTATTTGTTGTCTTTTATTAAAATGCATGACGTGACCTTCGTTTCATCTCTCAAACCAACCTCTTTCTTTTAACAAACTCAGCTATCCCTCTTTCCCTCCCAAAGTTGGTTTTCTAAATTACAGTTATTACGGTGTCATCCCACCCTCTGCATAAATGTAGCTTCAGAGCAGTCTAACACATTTTAGATCAGTTTCTAACGCCTGCAAGGGCCAATTACAAGGCCACAACCAGAGTCCCAAGACAGATAAGTCCTTTAAAGACTGGGGCTGGTCCCCTCAAGGGTCACCCCCCCTTTTCCGCATACAGCTGGTCCGAACAGCCAAAAAGCTTTAAAAGGGTTTTACATGCACGAAGCGAAAGAGTATAGTTTGAGTCAAAAAATAGTGCACAAACGTACACAGTTCAGTAAAATGAAATACATTTTAAGGGAAGGGGAAGGCTACACGACAAGATGTGCATGTGGACTGTAAACTGTAGTAGAAGGTAATGGATGAATATAAGATAAATCAATCTAACAAATTACAATTTTGAATAATTGTTTTAATTTTTTTAATTTCAGAAAGAATCTAAGCTAGATCTGTTGTCATGACCGCAGTGACCAAGACCAAGTCATGTCCAAGACTATGACAAAACAAATACTTTTTGGGATTGAGACCAAGACAAGACCAAGACCTTTACAAAATAGTCTCACGTCCAGTCTTGAGTACTACAACACTATCTAGACAAGTTTGATGTTACCGTGGTTAGAAAACCTCTTAATTCATTGCAGCAATTTTTGAGTCATTGTTAAATTTAAAACTGTTCAGAATTACAGCTAGTAAATATTGTCTAAATACATTATGACCAGTACATATTCATAAGAGGGAAGACCATTTTGGCCACTGAAGCTTTGACACGTCACTTTGGACAGGCAGTCTTTAAGCACCGAGCAGGCAGAACATAAAATACAGGAGATTAGCCACTGATGAAGTTACATCTCATCTTGACACTGACAACAAGAGGCATGGCACATGCTAAATGGAGTCATGCTGGGACAGTAGCTTTTTAAGTCACAAGGGATTAAAATTGGGAACTTCAAAAGGCAGATACAGAACGGGTGCATGTTAATAAAGGCATTTTTTGTCCTTTGTCAGGGCCACTGCAGGCAGCTTAAGCCCAAGCAGAGAGAAAGAAGCACTAAAATTAAACAAGACTAGAGTCCTGATCATCCATACCTGCTAAAAATGTCCAAGATACACATTGGGTACCTTATTACATAAATAATAATTTGTCAGGAGTACAATCTGATCACATTATTTCTGATCTTTAATAAAACTGTGTGGATGCAGTTGTACGGTGTCTTACCTGCAGTTAGGTCATCACAGCACACTTCAATAGATCCAGAAGAGCAGTCACTGAGTTCATCAATGGTGAGGTCACTTTCTTGAAACTGCAGCCTGTAAACACACATGGCACTTCAATGTTAGTTTTTTACAATAAAACACAATGTATCTTTGAAATGTAAAATTGGTCTTAAACAAATGGCTCAATCTAAATTAAAAAATGTATACAAACAGGGACAGACCAACTTGTTTTTGTGGGCGGACATGTTAAGCGTGTACCTGAAACTATATGGAGCAACAGTTGCCATGTTGACTTTAAGTGGGTTTGTGTCTGTGGAGGCATCATCCTCTTGTTGGGCCTGTTTATTTACAGCTGTTGTAGACAAAAACGTCATGTTGAAGGCCATTGGTAGCAGTGGCAGAGGAGCAGGAGATGAGGCTGGACTACTATCCTCAGGAGTCCTCATCTCTTCGTCCGATTGACTCAAGGAGTCACTGCGCTCTCTCATGGCAGGCTCATAACTGGACTTAGTTTGACTGCGATATGTTCGAAGGTTTCCATCATTGAACAGTGAAGTCTGAGTTGTGGCCTCTTTATCTCTTACTGATGTGCCCTTGCTGGATACTGACACTGTGTTAGAGTTTAGACCTCTTCTGAACTGAAGGTGTGGACGCAGGCTGGCGGCTCCCAAAGTTTGGTTCTTATTCATGTAGGTGTTTCTGTTGCCATCTTGTTGACAGTGCGTATGGGTGAGAGTCGAAGTAGGTTTTCCCAGATCCAGTGTATCTTTCGAATGCGGCGATGGTATTCTGCGCTGGGTAATGGGACTGCTGTATGCCGAGCGTGATGTTTGAGGAACTGGAAGAGCTCCTGTACGCTGGAAGAGCTGACTTTTTAGGCAGTGGTCCCGGGAGAAAAACGCAGGGATGCCAGAGGTCTGTTGGCAAGGTGAAGGAGAATGGACAGGGGTTTGAGAAGGCTTGTGTTTAGGGCTTTCTGTGGATGCTCTGGGCTGATTACTAGTCCGACGTCGAAGATCTGCTTTGGGAGAACAGGGCAAAAGGCTGTGAGGAAGGGGAATTCCTGAAGTTGGAGCCCTGGGGGCAGACTTTACATTGACTCCTCCGCTCATCTCTGATCTAAATGAGAAAGCACAAGAACTGAAGTTTACAAAGTATTATGTGTCTCCAGACATTGATAATAAGGTTAACTTTGCTGTTGTGGTGCACACACACAAAAACACCAATGTTATGTGAGCATGTGAGTCAGTACGACAAACAGAGGCATGGGATACCACGAGTTAGGCTTAAGCAAGGGAAGGAGGGACTGTGCAATCCAAATGCCTGCTGGGAGCTGAAAACACAAAAAACTCTTCTGATATAGACTTGTGCTCACAGACATGGCCACTGGTTGCTTTCAGAGCAATATGTTCTCAAATAAATATTCAACGCATCATAAATTACAAACACTGTCTTTCAGATTATACAATGAAAACTACAAGAAGCAAATGCTATATAAAGGTTTCAAGATAATTTTCCTATGTATGTACAGTTTATTGTTAACTTTGTATATTTTTGCACAAAGACTTGAGTGTTAACAACGCTTGTTCTTTTAAAAAACATAAAGCTTATGTTTTGCAAGGAAATGTCTTAAGAAATTGTTTTGATAATGTAAACCTTTTTCAAATTATTCACAAATGCCTCATAAAAACATGTTAAATTTTAATATTATCCCAAAGGCTGATGTCGGTTATGGCTGTCACAATGTTAATGATGACTTGCACATCAGCATTACCCCCGGTAGAAAAACAAACACAAACGAGAACGTCCATCTCCCCTACATTTATTTCTCTCCACCAAACCAAAACCTCCTTATCCTTGCCTCTTCCTTCTGTGGTTGTTCATGGGAGGCACATCACTAACAAGCATCAGAATTTCAGTCTGTCTCATGCAGTTCCTGTGAGGATTTCCAGGAGCACAGGTGTAGTAGCCCTGTGTCCATTTGTATGAAGATGATCTATTCTCAGGGGATACACCGAGGTTATACCAGTACTACCACAGCTCTGATAAAGATAGATAGGGTCTCAGCTGGTAGCAAGGGCTGCATCTTTAAAGAAAACCAGAGATAACCAATCAGAGTGAGTGTAATACTGGCAAATCAATTTACAAGCTGAGAAGCATTTTACACAAAGATGGTCCATCCTCTGTGTCATATGTTCAGTGTCACAGAGTGTTCACTAAATACAAGACGAATCCATATATTACATAAGCACTGTTTCAATAGTTTGATTGTTGTTTGGATTTTTCTTCTTTTCCCTTAACATTCTGTATATTTAAGGTGACATTATTATCTCATTATTGTCTACAAAGAAGTGAGAATAAATTGACTTCAGTAAGAAATATCTTCAGAATTAATCCTGTAATTACAAGGATGGATAGTGTAACACATTAAGCTTTTGTTAATTTACCTTGTATATAAGCCAATTTGAACAAAATGCTCTTTATAACAAGAACACATTTTTTTTTCACTTTTAATAAGCAGTCCTTTGCTTCTCCTTACAGGTTGTCACCATATAGAATGGGAAAATTATTTGGGTTTATCTGGTTTTCTGGTTAAAAGTTAGAAAGTGCTTTAAAACCATTTGTTATTCTTCTTACATTAAAAGAGATAGTATTATACTAACAATAAAAACATTACAATACATCTTTACAATACACATTTTAAGCAACCCTGTCTGTTTCTGTGCTGTTCATCGGTGATATTATTACAGGACACCTTGGTGTTCATTCTGTCAAGTTGATACTGACATCTGCTGGACACAATGAGCAGCAACAACAGCACCACCACCAAGTTTTATGTGAACTAAACCATATGATGTCAACACTTCTTACCACAGTAAAAGGAAAACAACTCGTATTTCTCAGAAAATAAGTACAATAGCAGCGCGGCAATTGGCAATGCCTGACTGTAAAGGTCATAATCTCATTACATCATTTTAGCTACTTAGCCTGAACTTAGCTGATTCTGTTAAAAAAGACACACATTTCTCACACACACAAGGTCTACACTTGAAATGAACACTCTCTGACTCATCCCAAAATCAATAAGTGAGGTGGTGACAGAAGACTTTGTCTAAGATTTGAAGGACATTAGCAGAGTCAATGTTTGACAGTGTTGCTGAGCGTGGTCTACAATGAGTGCATTTAGCTCCAAAATGACCGAAACGCTCTAATGTATAAATGGATGTTGGTTTAGCTCAAAATAACAACACAGCTGCTGCTCAAATACAGCATATATTAAAGGCCATTCTCCAGATTTACTGCCCTGGATTCTGCAGTCCTACCTCTCAATGGGCGCTGGGCTCCACAGGACGTCTTTAGGCCCGGCAGTCAGAGCTGACAGGAGGGAGGTCACACTTCTCCAACGTCCCTCTAACAATGGTGTGTATTTCCTGGATCACTGTTGCATCCTTATAGCTTGGCTTCTATTGGTCCACAATACCTTACCATTCACCGAGACAGGAAGCTGTGACAAACAGAAATAACACTTTCAGCCAATAGCATTCCCTGGACCGACGTGACTCATTTTCAAAGTGTTTTCATTCTGAAATGAGTGTTCCCGTGTGTCTGGAAAAAAGTCACACAAAATATCTGTTTGAACAATACAACCATGACTGTTTATGTTATCATAAACCAGCGGCCTAAATAGAACTATTCCCATCCCGCAGTGACCTAGAGTGACACATTCTGCCATCATTAAATGTTGGAGCACAAAAATTGACTCATATAGAGTTGAATGTCAAGATGACAACTGTTTAGTAAAACAGGATTACAAGATTTATATTGAAAAGCTGCTGCGTCTCTGAGCAAAGAATCCTAACTCACAAGCAGGACAGGCCATAAACAGCGTACATGTACTAGAATCCTCATGATGTGCGCCTCTATTTCCTCTACTGCATCTACAGAGCCAGATAGAGAAGACCAGCAGCTCTATCTGCTCTTTCCTTACATACTGTGTCTCCTACTAACACCAGAAACACCGAGATAACCAAGTAATGCATGGGCCTTAGTCTAAGATATAGTGAAGGACATTATGTATCTACTGTTGCTGTCACATGTACATACAAAAGAGGACACTGCACAGATTGAGACTGTTGACAAAATGTGTCATAATCTATATTGTGAATTGTTTGGGCATTGTTACATTCAGCTAGAGTGAGGGATCTTTGTATTGTTAGTCTATTTCTACAGGCTTGTTACTGTCAATAAATCTGCTTTGTTTTATTAACTAGAGCAATCATAATCATTTCCACAAAGATCCACTACAATTGATCAACCTCATACTTTTTGCATACTACTAATGCTGCACTGACTTTTACAGGCCTATACAGCTGACTCAGGCAGATCACATCATGTCACCTCTGGTCACCATACACCCCTTCCCCCTTTTTTATCCCCTCTCTTTTCATCCACTTAAGCTCTGCCTTTCACTCTGCTCACCTCTCTTTCACTTTGTTTCAATATTGAGGGAGATACTGCATTTTGTTTTACAAACATCCAACTTAAGCTTTACATACAAAGAGGCACAGTAATAACAGACTGAAAAAAATAACAAAGCATTAAAATATTTAGAAAAATAAAATTAACACGAGGCTATGCAGTACTCACCCTCAGTAAGCTAGCACCAAGATACAGAGCAGCAATTGAGTTAGTTTCCCATCTGTATGCTGCTGAGAGCGTCTGGCTCAACCCCTGTCTACTTTTGGCTGACGGACCTCTGAGCTGCGAGCATGTGCATTTTTGTGTGTATTTGTGTCTGTCATACCACTCCTCTATCACGTCATGCCGCTCATGCTGCTGCCGCAGTACGCCTGCAGCCATATCCCCGCCCCTCTCTCACTTTCTCTGCCCTTATTGCAATTCCTGTATCTCTCTTCTCTTGTCTGTGTGTAATGGACCTGTTGGCTCTGGCTGCCTCCCTGTGGTGAAATATAAGCCCAGTTATAGCAGCCTGCTCCATTAGCTGGATGAGTGTGTCTGTGTATATCTTGGTGGGCGTGTGTGTTACTAGCACATGGCAGCTTGTACAGAGTGAGTAATGCATGATAATTAAGCAGATGTAGCCACAAAAGTGAAGGGCCCAAAACCATGTCCCTTTCCAGTGTCTAATTGGTGGTGTAGAAAAAGTGTTTTAAAACGACTGCTAAAGCTAGAACCACTGAGTAATGACTTCCAAGGCTGCATTTATCTGCTCCCCAGATGGTCACAATGTCCCTAGATATCCTATTAGAAACTGGTGTGTTCATTTCAAAAAGTCTGAATATTTGGATTCCTGTGGAAAATGTTGATTCGTTAGTCAGTTAATGTATGTTATGTTCACCTAACAATCGAGCCAGGTTTAACATTACCTCAACTGATCATGGTTGACCACTAATTTTGACTTATTCTTACATATTTTATTTTGTAGAGATAAACAGGAGAAGCCAGACTCAAACCCTGATTGCTCGCACGTATGGTACATGCTCTAAAGGGGACCTTAATAGGAGCCAACAAGGAGCCCCACATGTCTGACAGTTAAATAGTTCAATAACATGCTACCATTAACAACAAAACTGGCAGCTTAAATCAACCATTACCCTCACTTTGTCACTTATCTCAAAAGACAACAAAACAACAGGGAGGACATACAAAATATCTAAAGAGACCAATAGGAAGGAGCAATGTACATAAACCTTCTACTCACGTTTCCATATCTGACAAACATAAAGTAATATACAGTGTAGCCAAGATCTTACAGCTGTTGAACTCAACTCCCACAGACAACTATCCCAGCGTCACACTGTAAATATACAGTATTTTTGTGCATTGCTGTCTTTCTCTTGCAAGTCAGTCTTTTTATTCTGCAGTCTCACATTTCTGCTGAGCTTGCTTACAGACATAAAAGACACTTTTAAATATTTAATGAGGATACACCAGATACAGAATATGGCAGTTAAATGTGGGTCTGATTATATATTTTTGAGGTAATTTAATTCTATTGTGGAAAGTTATTTCCTGTTATTATCTGTGATGTTTATCAACATTTCAACCTGTAAAGGCTTCCTATGCCTTGTATGTGCATTAAAGTGCAGGTTGAGAGCTTTCCCGATGATCATATATTGATCAGGGATTGACTGACTGTGCTAACACTAGACTTGGTCTTGCTGTCTCCACCATATAACCACAGCTGCCCCGTCAGGATACAATAATTTTTACATAGTTGTACAGTACAATGCTTACCTCTAAGCAGTCACAATATAATGGTTTGTGCCCCGAACTGCCAGGTCCTCTTTCAGGATTCAGTTCTGCAAAAGCCTAAAGTCAGTCACATGCACAAAACAGACTCACATGATCTGTTGCTTTGTCTCAATGGCCCATGCAATGGGAAGTCACCCGTAACTGAGGGATTATGGGTAGGAGAGTGAGCGTAACATACGCTGTCTATGTCTGAGAGTGTGTGTGTATGAGGGGGGGTTAATGTCATAACTAATCCACTGATGTCCCCTAAGACATGTTCATCCTGTGGGATAGAACTGTGACAGACGCTGTTGTAACAATGAGACACTTGTGTCACTGTCACCCAGAGGGGCATCTGGAGGGCAAACAAGAGGGGGCTTTACATGTTGATTGGCTGCAACATAGGCCTCTTTAATGACCTTCCGGAAGATAAATAAATTTAAAAAAACAGATGAAATGGTAACACAATAACAGGGATTAAGAATTAAACCAGAATTTTTTTTAGTCATGTTTGAAAAGACTCTTTTTTGCCAATTAAAATAAAATGTAAAAAAAAAAACGGAAATCACTTGTAACATATGTCTGTTGAATGTTCTCAATCATCCAGGTCATCTTGAAGAAAAGGTTAAAGTAAAAGCATCTGGACTTAAGATGAGGACGTTTCATCTCTAATTCCAAGAGACTATCAACTCTGAGTTCAACTGATAAGAGAGCTGAGCTTTTATCTCCAGAGGGAGGGGTTTTACCTGAAACTAAACCTGATGGGACCAGGCTGGTCTCATAATTGTTAGCTATGTTAGCTATCAGCACAGAAGAGCCAACCCTGACCTGAGTCTGCAGTCCACCTCCACCTCAAAGAGAAAGGCCAATCTTTTGAGGACAGCAATGTCCGAGTTTTAGCCAGAGAGGCCAGATGGTTTAAAAGAAGTGTGAAGGAAGCCATTTTTAAAAGCTCAGCTCTTTTATCAGTTGATCTCAGAATTGATAAAGTCTCTTGGAATTAGAGACAAAACGTCTTACCCTTGAAAACTGACTCCAGATGCTTTTGCTTTAATCTTTTCTACTAGTATAGTGTAGAAATAATCTAAAGCTATGAGTAGACCTTACATTGTTTTACAACACTGTAATGTTTTGTGTGTTTACCTTCACTCCTATAAAAATACTATATTTGCTGTGTACAAGTAAAGAAATGATTCTAAATTAACTTTAAATTTGCATAATTTAACAAAAATGTAGCATGTTAAGCTGGCCTGATACAAAAAGAGCATTTCAACACTCAACATGTGCAGTTTAGTGAGACCTTTAAAAACAAAGGTGCCTTAGGCTAAACCTGTCTTTTGTGCTTTTACGATACCTGTACGAACAAGTTAAACCAGGTTGGACCACTGGGAGTTTCCCACCCAAAAAAAACCACACTGAAGTAAACACAGCACACAGCAGACAGTCGATGGTCAGAGGTTCTCACAGGTAAGCACCGCTCTTTTGACTTCTATCTTCTACTTCTTCTTCTTATGTATCATTTTGATTTCTGAAAATGCATTGGTTAGAAATAAAGGGAATAGATTACAGTTCATTTTCAAACAATCTTCAGTCACATGGTCATATACAGTATATCCATCAACCCTTAGTACCCTAATGGAAGTAATGCACCTACAACTTAATCTAAATAGTACAGTGCATTTCTTTACAGTTTAAATAGAGTTAAATGTGCAGATATAATTCATTCAAACCTCCTTATGGAAATCTGTGTGCATTCTATTCTAGTGGAACTGTACAAAGTACAGTGTATGTAGTATGTATGTAGACAAAGCTCTATCAAGCATATAGGGTTTACAAAAGAACTCTAATTTCAATTAATTAATCATTTTAATTTCTTAATTTAAAGCTTCTACAGAAAACTGTCAGTAAGATCTAGTGATGCAGGAAAAGGTTAAGAAGGCAGATGACACAGCTCTGTTGCCTAAAGGTTGCTTACCTCCAAACATAAGCCTAGCTATTTAACATGCTACTAAAAAGGCATGTTTAAACACTGGGCTGTCAATAACATGTACAGGTGCTGTGCCACACAGTAAATGGTAAATGGCATGCATTTATAGAGCTTTCCTGCACCCTTCTCGGGCACCCAAAGCGCTTTATATTGTGCTTCCACTCACCCCATCCACTCCTGGGGCAGACAGAGAGGGGGGCTGCCAACAAACGGCGCTCAACCTTCTCCTACCACCACCAAACACACCTCCACAGTCACACACATTCATACACCAGTGCTACGGACACTGGAGGCAAGAACTGTGGGGAGAGCGGGAAACGAACCTTCCGGTTGAAGGACGGCCGCTCTACCACTGAGCCACTGCCGCCTCAATAGCTCAGTGGGTATCTCAGGTGATGGATGATTTTTCTTATCTGAACTTTTATGGAAAGTAAAATACTTAGGATACTAAAATTTTTTGTGCTGCAATACCAGAATGGAATACCAAAACAAGCAACATGGCTAGTCTGCCAAGACCTCCGTCAGAGAAACAAAGATTCAAAAAAGCTTTTTCTACGTGTGGACATACGGAAAGATAAGGAGGAGCAAGACAAAGCATTAGTTAAATTCTATAAGAGAGACAACATTCAGTGGGCGTCACATCTCGAGTGTAAACTTCAAGGTATTCCCAAAGTACAGCCCGAAAAGCTTCCACAAGGCTAGATGTTGTTAATGTCTAAAGCTGTGTGCTACTCCACAGGGGATGTTGCATTAGGAAGTGGGGTCAACCGGTGTTTGATGTCAATGGTGATTTTTAAGATTAAAAGCGGATTCCATATAAATTTAGGTGAGAAAAAAAGAACACCACACACCAGTGTAGTTTGTAGATGCCAATGTTTCTTGGACTTCCATATGGGTTTAATCTAACTACTTTTTGATTCAGGAAGTATTACCGTAATATCATCAAAATCTTTGAAGGTGAGCCAGATCATCTAATCCCGTCAATTTCAAATGAGTTGCTTGAAAACAACATGTTCAAGATAGCAGGTCGAATGATAGGCCGTTTTGCATCAAGGCCCGGGTTTTTCTGGCCCTGCAATAATTCATGTGCTTTTTGGAGGTTCGGTGGGACTGCCCTGATATTGACCTTCGGGATTATGTCAATATGGTAAACAAAAACCCTTTTTTTGCTGCAGTAGTAAAGTTAATGCTGCAACAATTTATCTTATTTTTTTTATTTTAGCTAAATAGTGATGCTGAAATAAAAAACAATGAATCCATTGATCAGCCGTGCTTCTCCTGGAATCTCCCAAAACAAAACTTCACCAACAGGATATGGCTTTCTGAAAAGCTACTATTACATGCTGTAATGTTAAGCTATCTATAAAATTACACATCAATCAATAATTATTTTTAAAAACTAGACTATAACTTTGTTTCTTATTTGGAAGGTAATTGTGTTGAACAAGGCAGCAAGTGGATCAGTTACGACAAGGCCTTCAAGAAACAGGACTTTGGCCACTTCTAATTCTGAGAAGGGATGTAATCTCATGTCTTTTTCCACAGGAATCAGAGACACAAGTAATACCTCAGGTACAGCAATGAAGTAGAATAACAGATCGGAAAGTAAGAGTCAAATGATGTAAATAATGTGGACTTAATTGACAAACATCATGGTGTGATTTCAGATAATACTGGACTGCATCATTTGGCCAACATCTATAACTGTCCTTTTTGATAACTGCAAAGCTGAAGATGATTGTAATGAGTCTGACCATGTAGATGTATGGCGAGTGTCGAGCTACTTAAAAAGCTTTATTGAAAAGTGTATGTACTCTGTGCCTATGATTACCATGATACCCTTTGATGTGCAGCAACAGGACATCCATTTAATGAACTGCTCTTTTAACACAGCATCTCCAGCTGAGCTGCAGAGCCTCCTAAAATTTTGGATTGGATGGGAACTGCCAGCCAAAGAAAAGAAAGTGGAAATAGTAGATGCTCTATTTCCCTCAGCTTCAACATTCTTTGAAAAGTTGAGATTGCTGCGGCATTATAAAGCTTACACCAAGTTTCATCTGGATTTGTCGGCATGCATAGCAACTACTTACACTGGCTTTGGCTGTGTCTAGAAAAAAGTACACTATTTTCTATATGTACAGCATATTTAAAATAAACTAAAGCGTTCAGTTACCATACTGACCACTTGATGGTAGCAGAAGTCTGTATTCTCACTGACAGCAGATCTACAATCCATTTCAGTGCTTATGTTTCTTATTTTCACTTTGTTTTAAGAAAACCTTTGCAAGTTCATTTATGGTTACGGTCAAAGACTGAGCTTGTTAGTTCCAATATGTAAGTGTGATGACATAAATTTCTTTAAAAGTCTAAAAATATATAATAATTATAATATATTCATTAGGAGAAACAGTAAAAGTTAATGTAAAACATGCACGGAGGACTTGAAGCATAAAGTTATTAGACAGAACTAACAAACTAAAACATACAGTACAATTTCCGAACACTCCCAGGCCACGTCTCTCAGCTGCACACTCCCTGTTCCTCAAAAAAGTTGCAGCAACAGAAGCTCCTCCTTTTCACATCTGCAACAATTCGGACTTACACACATTCTTTGTGTACCACATGGACTAAAGGGAATAGCGTAACACAATTGGGTTAGCGGGGCTTCAGTAAGCGACTGTGGACTGTGGACTGTTGTTTGTTTATCTGAACACACCCAAGTGGAACTGGAAGTCGACCTTTAGCCTGATTACCACACATTACTTATCACCTACATACTTCAGGTGAGAACTGCTAACTTTCTATAAGAGTCGTACTTTACCATTCTGCACGTTCTTTCAATTTATGCATTATAGCTGTAAAACCTTTTGAACATTTATTTAAAAGTGTTACATTTTACATTAACAACAACTAGTGCTTAAACAGAGTTTGCAGCTGTCACATGCTTGAAATCACTTCCTGATTTATGTGGAATCTACTGTTATGACCACTCCTTCAGTTTTAAAGTCACTCTTCCTGAACTCTCACCACATGTCTGAACATGCACACTATCTGCAGCATGTTTAAGAGAAATGTTTTTAAACCATGACATTTCATTACATTTAATGCTTTACTGCAATTATTGTTTCAGAAATCTTACTAAAATTTGATCTAATGATAATAATGGAGGTGATAGTTTTATTGTCACAAGCTGCAGGGAAAATCCCGAGTCAGCATAGCTATCAGTGTTGTGTGATCATTATCATACAAAAGCTACAACTGAATCCTAGTTTATTCTGATTACTCATATTTACATACCTTTTCTAGCTAGCAGGTAGAGTTATCTTCACATCAGGATGCGGAGTCTTCGTCCAAGGTTTTTCCACTCCATTGATCGTCTCGTCTCTGTAATTAGTTCTGAATGACATAAAATATTGTTTAAGAAGCATGAGTTATTTCACTAGCAAGGACCACCCCACAACTATACAGACTTGACATGTTTATTGAATTTATACATGAGCCTAATAAAGTGATGAGATGATGGAGGATTAAGCGTGATAATGATTCTGAAGATGATGGTTGGTCGCTGAAAGAAAACAGGTTGAGAGAAGGGGATCAGGGGGACTGGGAGGGTGGGGTCGTGAGAACAGAAGCGAGCAGTGATGAATGAAACTGATGTGTATAAATAGGGCTTCTGGGAAAATTTGAGGTGTGGTCAAGGTGTGGTTAAGGTATAGCTAAGGTGTGTTTGAGGCGTAGATGAGGCGTGGCCTTGCTCCCGAATATAAGTCAATGCATTAACTTCATATGTTCCATAATGGCTGTTTTCTTTATAATGTCCATAACAATATGCATAATGAAAATTTTGTATGTAAGAAAACATGGTAAAACACAGAACCCAATCCAGTTCAATAAAATATAGCGCACAGCTGATATGCACAATATACTTACATACTGCTCTAAACACTCTTCTGCAAACTCACATGACATTGTCACATTTTTAGAACCAGTAGAACTAAACAATACATTCTGACTTGCTTTAAAGGAACAATGTGCAAGGTAAAAAGGACAGTGATTAGCAGAATTCTAGTTTATGTATAGGGCACTATAAGTAACTGCCAAAATGACACAGACTATTTGCAATGGCTTAATTGCAGTGAGGTAGAAGGGTTTCCATCGTCAGGAATGTGGATTTGGATAAGCTAAATTAAACTGGGAGGGTCATGCAGGAAAACACTGGGAAGGAACAGGCAAAATGCCAAGGTCTTTAACATTTCAGAATTCTAAACATGTTGTCCACCTTAAAAAGCTTAAAGTGAGACACATAGTTTCCACATTAACTGTTTTTAGGTGGCGCCACTCTGCTGCAAAGAAGAAGTGTTTTCATCCATGTCTTCAAAATAAACATAAAACCTCTTTCCACTGTTGGCACCGTGTCCCACAAAGAATTGGCAGTATTTAAATTGGTGGGTCTGGATGTAGTTTGACTCAGCTTAGGAAAACCAAATTTGGAAGAAAATGACAAAAAAGGCTGTCATGTCTTATAAAGGCATAGTCATTTATTCTATCCTAACATTTCAATAATAAAGTTACCAGAACATGTACACTGTTTGATTAGCACGTTCTGTTGCATACATTATTATAGGATGCCACTGGGAGGAGGAAACAAGTGTGGCTGCTGCCAGAAGACAGTGTACTTTGCAGAAGAGGTACTGTGTGATGGGCGGAGCTTCCACAAGTCCTGCTTCCTGTGCAGTGAGTAACTATGTTTCCTGTCATTGTTGGTGTCCAAATATAAACATTGTTTGAACAGCAAAAAAAACTGTCTATGCCCTTAATTAAATGAAGTTGTTTGAGTGTACTTATCTGAGATCCAGTGTTGTTATCAAACATTCCTTCAATGGAATGTAGATGAGATAATGCTTTTTTATTGCTTCCCCATAAAAGGGAACAGTTGTGAGACTATCCAAAAAACACATAAATGTGTTAAAAACTTTGCACCCAAACATGCAAAAAAAATTATAATAATGATTTTGTGGTTTGTTTTGCAGTGGTATGTCGGAAGTGCTTGGACAGCACAACTGTTGCAGTCCATGACAATGAAGTTTACTGCAAGGCCTGCTATGGAAAGAAGTATGGTCCAAAAGGTTATGGTTACGGGCAGGGCGCAGGCACTTTGAGCATGGACAAGGGGGAGTCCCTTGGTATAACACATGAAGAGTACGTAATGCAGATATATACATGTCACTGTCTATTTTTAAAAGTCTTTTTACCTATAGTTTAATGTGTATTTCTCTGTCAGACCTGCTCCACATCGTCCAACCACTAACCCGAACACATCTAAAATTGCACAGACGTTTGGAGGAGCAGACAAGTGCCCTCGCTGTGGCAAAGCTGTCTATGCTGCAGAGAAAGTGATTGGAGCTGGGAGTGTAAGAAAATGTATAAATACATAAGTCAAACTAATCCCTTAAAGTAGCTTAAATGGTCTAAGGACAGGAAGTATTGTCTTGTACAACCTCTAAAGCCCTTTGAAGCAACTCATTTGTGATATTGAGCTATACAAAACCATAATGGCCTGGTTATGTCTTGTTTTACAGTCGTGGCATAAGAATGGATGTTTCCGTTGTGCTTCATGTGGGAAAGGCCTTGAGTCAACTACGTTGGCTGACAAAGATGGAGAAATCTATTGCAAAGGTAATTATTCTGCATAATGTAAACACATCATGTTGATTACCAAGTCTGCAGTGGTTCTATGTTCACTGAATCATTTCAATAATAATAATACATGTCTGTGAAGGTTCTCAGTCATCCAGGTCATCCTGAAGAAAAGGTTTAAGCAAATGGCATCTGGACTTAGTTTTCAAGGTGAAGACATTTTATCTCTTAATTCCAAGAAACTTGTGTCAAGTTTTCTAGAGTAAAGGACAACAAACACCTGAATGGAACAGTGAAAATAATGACTCATCTGAGCCTTATCAACTCTCACATGAGGAGTCACACTGCCCCAGCTATGAGACCAGAACAGCCTGGTCCAATCAGGTTTAGTTTTAGCTCAAACCCCTCCCTTTAGAGATAAAAGCTCAGCACTTGCATCAGTTGAGCTCAGATTTGAAAAAGTATCTTGGAATTAACAGGTGAAAGGTGTTCACCTTTAAAACTGAGTCCAGATGCCTTTGCTTTAACCTTTAATGTGTGGTAAACAGCTTCTGATTACTAGTCATAAGATCCTTGAAGAATACCACAGATAATTGCCAGCTTTACAGTTTATGTCTTATGGCGATTTTTGTCCTAAAGATTATGAATTGTAAAAGTTTGGTTACTGTCACGTGACATGTGCCTTTAAGAATTATTCTGAGACACGTGTGTGACACACCTGGCAAAGATGATTTTATTAGCCTCAGCAGCATTTATCAGTAGAAGGTACACGAATAATAGACTGAATCAACATGTTAGCCTCGGTTTGAAATAACATGCACTATTATAATACTACTTTTAGCATACAGATCTAAATGTAAAGCGGTTAGCTTAGCTAACTCTGCTAAAAGGCTAAATTAGTTAAACCTCATGAAACAAATTTGTAAACATGTTGCTGGTTACATAACTCAATATCTCCACATTCACTTTTAATAATAATAATGTCCAACAAAGTTGGAAAGCTACACTGCAATTTTCTACTAATGTTACCTTTTTTAATCTGTTTTCCAGGCTGTTATGCCAAAAGCTTCGGTCCCAAAGGCTTTGGTTATGGTCAGGGGGCCGGGGCTCTGGCGCACACTCAGTAGAGGGCAGCAGTCACCTGTAGACAGAAGAGTGTGTTTCCTGAGTCATGCACTGTTGTTATTTTCCGGCAGATGGCAGACTCTCGCTACACGTCATGCCTGTATTATACCACACAGCTGTATACAGTTTTATTCAGATTTAAACAAGTTTTAGTTGGGTTTAAACAGGTCAAAACTGACTAAAACCCATTACTATTCAATCACTATTCTTGATTAGAGTCATACATATAAATCTATTATAAATAAAATGACTTATGCTTCAGTCACTTTCTGCAAGATTTTAATTAACAATAAAGAGAGTCCATGTTGTGAAAGAGCTGTGAGAATTTAATTTCCGTTCCGCTGGTTACTCTCACATTTAACAGGTGATTGATTAATAACAAAACCATAAAAACATTTCCCCCACAACGCAGACACATGGGCAAAAACATCCTATCAGAAAGTTTAAAGAGTTAGACCTATTAATAACATAAAAAAAAATACTTTTAATATAGAATGTGCTGTGGGTTAGTATCTGTGCAGGAAAAAAGGGGAAGATAGCTTGGAGCTGTCATTTGTCCTCACATAGACTTCTGAGGGACGAGCTGGAGCCAGACATTAGAGCTCACAAAGAGGCTAAGAGTAGACCATAAAACCCCTTCTACCTCACTGCCATTAACCAAAAGTCAAATTAATATATTGATAAAGGTGTTAAAATATATGGTATGTGTAGATAAATCGATATTTGTCTTGTGATACATTATCATAATAGAGACAGTGTTTCCCACAGCACTCTTAAGTTAAAGCACCCACCATCTTGAATATTGTCTTCTGTAGTGACTAAAGACTAAAGTCAAAGTCAGAGTTTTGTAATGATTTAACCTTATTGACTTATATTATGATCACTGTTAAACCAGAGACCAAAGGCAGGGTTTTAAGGCATTTGGGACAAATATATGAAGTCTATAAATTATATGAATTTGCAAGTATAATGTTTGGTTCTGACAAGAAACTACCGCCTTAACTGACAAATTCCCTGTGGGAAACACTTGCAGTAGGCTACTCCTATAGACATTTAAATGATAAAAATAAAAAATGTAAATGAAGCCCTAATAATGCATGCTGATAACAAGTTCAAACCTTTAAACTAACTCTGATGATTCATTTTCTGCACTGTCCTCTACAGTTTGTTTTTGTTTCAACACCATTAAAGGCTGTAGCTACTTACAGTTTAGTACTTAACAGTGGAATGGGAGCAAAAAGGTTATTGTATTTTAATTATGGCATTACATAAATATCTCTGGGTGAAACTTTGCCTTTGTCGTAGGCTATAAGGAATGCGGAAGTGATGATGTGAGTATTTGTTAAAGGTTTCACGAAATTGCACTGGGCTCCTTGTCTTCATTCCACTCATAACATAACAGTGACACATGGGAATGGTCCAGTAGGCCACCAAAGAAAATAAACATGACAGCTTAGCTCCACCCATAAACTCCTCATCATGCTGACTGTCAAAAAGGCTACTGGACACTAGTTTGACTGCCTTAGCTTTAAGAAGTTTTTAAAGCGACTGATGGCCTAGTAGCCTAATTGTTTTAGCAATATGAAAACGTTTTAGCAACCCAGGAGTAGATTATGGCTTCACTTTTGATGTTGGTACAAAAGCAGCTCTCAGAACAAGATTTTTTTTAATAATTGTATTTTCTTTTGTTTTCGGCTCACAGAATAGCCTACAATCCTCAAGAATAATTTTTAAAAATGTTATTAGCGCAGTACTTCTTAGTAATGTCGTGATTTGTAACAACACCAACTTCTGTCTGTCTCACATGTCTAAATAGAAACACTGGGATATGTTTTGATAAGCTACCCCAACTTATTATAAAATAAGTTTTGTTTCTGTTATTAGGTAAAGGTTTGGATTTGGATTACTGGTAAACTATGGGCACAACCAAACATGTGACGTGACCTGATAAGTAGCCTATCACATCTTATTTGAATGTTTCTGTGTGTAGCCATGTCATGTGGTGATAGTTTCCTATGACTCATATAAAGGGTCCTCAGAACATGGGTCACTTCACCAACACCACCGGTGTGTGCGTCAAAGCGCAAACACAAGACAATGCTTCCAGCAGATATCTTTCTCACAGATACACATCCTCATTCACTGTCTTATGAACAGTCCGGATCCTCTCTCCGTCACTACGAGAAGGCGGGGTGAGAGTTGAAGGGGTAAAAAGGTCCAAAAGAAGAGCCGGGCATGTTCCAACATATCCATCCAGGAAGACCAGCCTACTAAGCTTCACGCTTTATTTACAACCTAGAAGACAGACGATAGGCCTACCTTTTTTCTTTTTTTCTTTTTTTTTTTTTCAAAAACATCACAGTGGTTATTTAGATTAGTTCATGGACAATGAAGTAAAATAGTCTAAATCTTTCGTCGGGTTTGTCATCATGTCTTTTAAGGCTAAAGTGATGCGAGACGGGACGTTGGAGAAGCGCAGCAGCGGGCTCCTCCAGCTGTGGAAGAAAAAACGCTGCGTCCTTTCAGAGGAAGGTCTGTGTCTGCGCGACTGCAAAGGCACCGGTAGCGACAGCAGTGATGCTTCATGCGTGGCGTGGGGCACCAGAACCAAGAAGCTGCGTTTTGAGCGCATGACCACAGTGGATTGCGTGGAGTACAAACGCGGACTAGTATACTTTACCGTGGTCATGGATACGGGGAAAGAGATAGACTTTAGGTGTCCACAAGAAGGAACAGCGTGGAACGCGGAGATAGCGCTGGCTTTGGTGCGTTTTAAAAACCTACAGGCTGTGCAGACGGGGAAAAACCGGCATCTGCCCACTGCACACCTGAGAGGGACCACGGATGACGAGAAGCTCTGATGACTTTAAGGTAACTAAAAGTTCTTCACAAATGTGTTCAGTGTTAATGGCTAATAAGCCACAAGTAGCCTACCGTTACAACACTCATTTCCATCGTTAGTCTCCAGATGAAAAAAAGTTATTTTTGCTTTTTAACAATGAGCGGACCGATTTGTCACACTGGTTTAAGTTATTAACTCTATATGTCCATAATTCCTTGACACCAGCCATGCCAATTGGTGGCTAATAATGAAACAATCTTTGCAGTGAATGAATGGAATGAAAACAGCTGACTCCTGGGGACAAGGTGGCAATTATTGTAAGCCTCAAACACACTGTTAATCACAGTTAGCACACTAATGTTTAGGGTTTATGGGGGTTCCCCTACAATGGTAATCTTAGTCCCAAAAGGCCACAGACCTCCTTTTACTCATGAAGCAATGTGAGCTTCTAAAATGACATCTGCTTGCCTCTCCCTCAACAGGCAGGCAAGTATTTTTAAACATCACACATGCCCACAAGCACTTAACTATATATCCGCTATACAATTTAATCTAAGATTTAATTAAATATAATGGACATTTGAGAGGAATATGGGCGAAGAGTTCTTCCATTCTCCTCAGCTAAATGCCATCATGTGACAACAGTGCCATTTATTGAAACCAGAGAGTGAAATCTCAAATCTTCATGAAGAGCTGTGTAAGTCTGAACTATGAGCTCAGAGCGCAGGAATCCACTGCAAGCCTTCTTTAAGAGAGAGAGATGCCATAGTCAGGCGCTGAAATTAACTTAGTGACCATAGTAACACTGTATTACTCATGCTAAATGTCTGCTACATGTTTGACACCTGCTGCAAAATATGATAGCCTATATAATATACGAGCTGCAATGACGTAATGAAATCTTGCTTTTTGGACAGAATATCTGGAGAAAACCAGCGCAAATGAAGAATGGAACATGGCCAGCTCCAGTGGATGGACAGTGCATGACAGGGTGTGCACTAAAAGCCATCAGCCGTCAGCGTGGATTGGATTACTGACAGACACCCTGTTGCTTTTCTTAAGTGCTTACTCCTGCTGTTAATAGGGATCTTAAATGGTATGAGCTTGTGTTGACCATGAGTGGAGACTATTCCTCCAAGTGAAGGTGGAGATTGTAGAGCTGCTTTGATCACCTCATGTGCCTTGATGTTTTGAATTGGCATACGGCACTTTGCTATGGAGACACTTTATTGTGGTCACTGTTTCCTTCTGTCTCACTTTGATGGTGGTTTGAATTTTGTTATTGACTGAATGGTGCTTCCAAACCAAATCACACCAAACCTTTTTTACTTACACTCTATGTTCTTATGCTTTCTAAAACCATGTACAGTATTAAAATGAAGAATAAATGTAATGTTTCTTTAACTATGCCAAGATGACTTTTACTTGAGTGTCTATAAATAAACTAGACACTAGACAACTATTTCAGATGTAACTAAACCCTACTGTTTCTGCTGCTGAAAAACTCATATAGCCCAACAGAATACACTCTCTTTTCCGTGAATGCTGAAGTCAGGACATCTTTCTTTGTTGCCAACACTGCTGTGAACTAATGAGGCACAATGAGCCTCAGGCATGTAGACACAAACATCCACCTACGCAGACCCATACACAGAAGCTTAGCACACCCAGCATGATACCAGCAAGCGTTCGCACCCTCCTGTTAGAAAAGACTCTCATACTGTATGCTGTTCATTCAAGTTTCTATGTGAGTTGTAGTCTGTATTTGTGGTTATGAGGCTTAGTGCAGGTCAAGGATAAAAGGCGGATTGTGTGGTAACTTCTCTAGTTACTGTGGAAAGCCCCAGAGCTATAGCCACGCCAAATGAGTCAGCAAAGGGCCAGTAGCAGCGCAAGGAGAGGAGACACCCAACCGGGGTGCTGGACACAAGGTGTAAATGCATAGAACATAAGAAGATTTGGCAGTGTTTGTCTCTGTCTCTGTGTGAGGGACAAGGAAGGAAGGCAGGGAGGCCTTAAAATAGTGAATAATATGTTTACATTTTGTATTTGTTGTATGATAAGCTATCCACAACTTAGCCTCATGGTTTTGACAATATTTACGACCATACAGTGATCACGGGATCTTTTAGGAATGCTGACAGTAACACCTGAAAAGTGGAAAAAGGTACTTTTCAAGTGTAGCCAATAAACTTTCAAAGTAAGGCAAAACATTGTGTGTTTCTTTTAAAACAGAACTGGTGAACAAAAAGACTCTGTACACACAATGTTTTACAAATTGTGCATGAAAATTTTCACGAGGCCACACTCATATCACATGATGTAGAATTAAGCAGCCATTAAGGATACTCATTGTTTATCTCTGGGACAACCAGGAAGCAAACACATCTACAACTTTCAACAGTTTCTGCAATTGTCTGTTCAACTAAAGTAATCCTGCATTATTTTTAAGAAACTCTGTTATAGTGTGCACAGAATGTAAAATGCAAAAGTCTTATGTTTTAAAATCAAAATAAACAGTTTTTACTTAACTGCAGTCATCCAAAACATGGTACGCTACTATGTCCTGATGTCAATAGAAAATGTCAGAGCGATTTTGCTGTTGAATCTTACAATACATTTAATGATGCACAATATTACAAAAAATTCTGAAAGCTGGATGAAGATTAGGTTTGAGAAACAAGGTAAATTAATCTGTGTGACCTGCTCCTGGGAAAGTTTATCTGAAGCAAAACATTTAAATGCCATCGGAGTTTCTTCATGCTATATGCTTGTCAGGCCACTAGAGGTCATCTTAGTTCAACATTTGGTTTGACCTGAAAAAACATTTCCATAGAGCAGCCATTCCCAAAGTCAAGAGATTAATGCCCTCCCTAAAAAAATCAGAAAATCCTGTGAGGCCCCCCAATCTTAAACTTTCACACAAAAAGAAAGTGAAGTATTTCTCACAAATATAAATTGCTTACTAATAATATTAATTCCATAGAGATGAGCTGATATGCAAATAGTTTACTTGTATTTTCAAACAAAATGTATTTTTATGTATGTATGTAGGTTATCCTCTGGCACTTCCCCTGCAGAAGCTTCAGGACCCACCAAGGGGGTCTTGGCCCACAATTTGGGAATCACTGCCATAGAGCATATTTGTTATGTTTTGCATATCTAATAAGACTTTCAGTGTCTACCCATAATTCATTCAGAACATGAGAATCAAACCTATTTGCAGTTTTTTCTTTTAATTGTGTTATGTATTAACACAGTGGCCTGGAGTTCATCCAGCTGTTATTTAATAGGGTTCTTTACGCATTTGAGTTTTATAAAAGACACTTAGGTCACTAGTCAGTCTTCATCCTTTTAAGCACAGGCTCTAACTGCCTGTCTGTGGTTTTATCATGAATGTCAGGGAGACAACTGGACAAAGTGAGATTAGAATACAGGAGAGATAAAGAGACTAACAATAGCCTCCACTGACTAAAGAGAAAGAGAGAAATGGACAGTGGGTGGTGCTTTTAAAAAGGGCAAACGTCAAAGCATCAGCATCATCGCCCCGTCTGTCCATCCTGACTGCCATTGTCCAAACTCTCTTTCATTACTGGTAAGTGACTATTGGGATTGGATATGTTTGTATAACATTCTTAATAAATGATTTATTATGGATAGTTTTCATTGTGTTAATTGTGTTTCTAATATATACTTAACAAAAAAATACTTTTGTTTTTGCCCACCATTTTTCATAAGCTGAACTATGTACACAAAAGGCCTATTTCTCTCAAATATTGTTCACAAATCTGTCCAAATCTGTGTTAGTGAGGACTTCTCCTTTGACGAGATAATCCATCCACCTCACTGGTGTGGCATAGTAAAAGAGCATGATAATTGCACAAGTGTGTCTTAGACTGGCCACAACAAAAGGCCACTCTAAAATGTGTAGTTTTATCACAGCACGATGACACAGGTTTGTCACAAGTTTTGAGGGAGTGTGGCATGCTGCCTGCAGGAATGTCCCCCAGAGCTGCTGCTCGTGAAATAAATGTTTCTCTACCATAAGACTTCTCCAAAGGCGTTTCAGAGAATTTGGCAGTACATCAGACCGTCCTAACAACCACAGACCACGAGTAACCACACCAGCCCAGGACCTCCACATCCAGCATCTTCACCTCCAAGATTCTCTGAGACCATCCACCCGGACAGCTGCTGCAACAATCGTTTTGCCAAACCAGTAATCATGCTCTCTATACAGCATCTTGATATACCACCTGTGAGGTTGATGAACTATCTCAGCAAAGGAGAAGTCACTAACACAGATTTGGACAGATTTGTGAACAATATTTGAGAGAAATAGGCCTTTTGTGTACATAGAAAGATCTTTGAGTTCAGCTCATGAAAAATGGATTTAAATTTTTGTTCAGTGTATGTAATTTGATTAGGAGTTGACCAGACTTAAAACTAAATTTATGAGACAACCACAGAGATTTACAACCAACCTGATGTTGGCCAAAGTTCTGAAACATGTGTTTTTGCATGTATTTTTCAGAACTGCACAAAAAGCCATAACTGGCAAATGTTACAGTGATATATTACTGGTCAGATCTAGGGCCAGTGTTCAAATTCCAGTCTGACGTGAACTTTCCAAAGCACCTTTGGCTGCTTTTTTATCATTGCCAAGTTGGCTGCACCACAGAGGCTCAGAGGCATCTGTGAGTTAGAGCCGGTAAATCCCTGGGCCAGCCCTGGTACCCCTAGAGTACAATCATCTTCCACAGCTGTCCATCAGATGTCCCTATGTCTATTTGGGGAGACAGGCCACTCTAAATTCCACTCCCTGAGATAATCCCAACCAGAAAGATGGGGATGTGAGGCCATGGAAATGAGTGAGAGATAGATATCAGTGAGGAATGTTCCTAATCCATGGCAGCAGCCTGTAACCTTGTTATGATTGGTGATCTTATGCGACATTATTCTCAGTTAGAACGAGGCAGTGAAATGGATAAAAAGGGTGCGACGGGGTGAGAAGAGAGGAGAGGAAGGAGGGATAAGGATATTTTAGCTGCTGCTGTGAGGGAATTAGAGGTGACATAAGGTGATGACAAAAGTACACTGTAGCGATGAACTGACACATTAAGCAGTGATTTGAAGCACTATTGCTCACCCTATGAGGGGTTAAACGTGGCACTCTTATCACATTGCTGTTGGTTAAAGCATTTTTTAAACATACCGCATCAATTATTCTGTGTGTTTATGGAGAACATGGTTGAACACACCAAAGGGCACTTAAATGGGGTGATGTGTAGTTTTGACATTATTAATCCATTCATTTAAGCAACACCATAATGTGTAATTGTGTGAAGGTCCCAACTCACCAATGGGACAATATAACACCAGTTTTAATAAGCCCTGTGACAAAAGCTTCCTGTTAGACACATGGATGTTGTGGCTGCAGTGGCACTGAATGAAGTCTCTGTAAGACAACATTTTGAAGATATGTTTGTACAAGTAAAATAATCCTGCTTTGGAAGTTTGCAACTTGCTTCTAAGCATTAACACAAACACTGACAAGTGTTCAGTGTATGTGTCAGCCAATATGTGTGTTTTAATTTTGTCTGTCCCTCCTCCAGTGAGATATCATCGACAGGATGCCAGAGCATGTGTAAGTGATCAGGCATTGTGCTCTTATCTAGATTATGTATTTCAAATAGATACAAAAAAAACACTGCTTTACCTGTTCAAATTCTGTTTATTTTCTCTTTCTGTTACAGGCAAGAGGTAGGTTGATACAGACATCAAGATTACATAAGATAAGATAAATATACCACGTTTGAAGTTTAGAGGCAACACAACAAAGGTTTTGTGTTTTGACATTATGTGCATTCTAATTCCAGAGAAAACCAAAGATTTCAGCATCGAGGAAGCTCATGCTGAAGGTAAGAAAAGATGCATTGCATGGCTTTGACCACATGGGGGAAGCAGATAATGTGCATTATTCAAGTGTTTAAGGCCCATCAACTTTAATTGTGTTGTTAGAGTCACAGCATCAGAATGGACACAGAAAAGTAGACTTTTAACCGTTTTGGGATGATTGTTGTGCAGAGTTTAATGGTGGCTAAAGCCAAAGAAGAACTAGAGCAGGAGGTGGTGGTGAAAGAAGAAGAAAAAGAGAAGTATCTGGCAGAAAGAGCTCCTCCTCTGAACACCAGTGGCATGAGCCTTGCACAACTCCAGGTAAATGTCCATCTTTACACTTCCATGTATTTATCAGTAACTCAACAGTACAAACACTCTTTGGATTACTGCACTGGAAAAACGTGTCTCATTAGGATCTCTGCAAAGAGCTCCATGCCAAGATTGATGTAGTCGATGAGGAGCGATATGACATTGAAGCCAAAGTCATGCTTAACACACGTGAGGTACATTTTCCTTGTGTGGTACAGTTATTGTACATTTTTGCCATGTCATGTAAATAAAACAATTCCCCCAGATTAAAGACCTGAACATCAAGGTTTTGGACCTCAGGGGGAAATTCAAGAGACCCAATCTCAGACGTGTCCGTGTGTCTGCGGACGCCATCCTTCGCTCGCTGCTGGGCTCTAAGCATAAAGTCTCTATGGACCTACGTGCCAACCTCAAGTCTGTCAAGAAGGAGGACACAGAGAAGGTCTGTACTATAAAGACACCACACTACTGCATGTCTAAACAGGTTAGAGCTCCTGTGTCTTAGATATAGAGGTGACGTCAGACCTGGTAGAGCCACTGGACGCCGAAAAGTGTTTCTGAGTTTGAGAAGGGTGTGTTTGAAATACAGAGCAGCACAGCAGCAGCCGTGTGTCTGAGAGTAAGCACAGCACACTGAACAATGATCCCATTGTACTATGCTTTTAAGTCCAGTTTGCTTCACCAGTCAGTGTGTACTATAAGGGACTTAAGTAACATATTCATTCCTTTGCTACTATCCTGTTTCTTTGATGATTGTGTTTTTCTGCAGAAGAGGCCAGTGGAGGACAGTGACTGGAGGAAGAATGTGGAGGCCATGTCGGGGATGGAGGGAAGGAAGAAGATGTTTGACGCTGCTAAGGGTCCTGCTCAGTGAAGCTGCAATCCTCACAGATCCCACTGACATGAGGAAGAGATAATGCAACTAACATTTCTCTTTGTTTTCTGTGTAATACGTGTTTCTTATTAATTTACTGCATGAAAACGTGGCATTAACAAGAAAAAAAACAACAACAAAACCTTTAAACCTAATTTTGTACAAAAACAATATTTATTTTTTTTGTGATAGGATTTTCAATTTTTTTTATAGATGTTGTGGTTATATTGATTTGTTTTGCAACTTTACAACCAGTAAAGACTGTAAGAACAAATAATAAACAGATATAAATTCTGCAAATCGCTCTGTTATTTTAATGTGGTCTTAAATGTGGTAAAAGCCATTAGTTAAGTAGTACACTTGAGATAGCCTATGTTAAGTGTCTGCTTCTTTATATGTTAAGTAAAGTAACGCAGACGAGCAGCAAAAGTAAAATGACATAATTATGTTTGTGCATCCTGGTGGGTAAATTATAACCTACACTGATCACAAAATGTAGTCAAACATTTGCAACCGAGTGTGTATTTGCAGCAGCACAGTTCTGATGATATCCTGTTGTCCGGCTGTAAAAGTGACTGTTTTTGCATGCTCATAAAGTGTCCCTTTCATTTGATCACTTAATCAACAAGGTGTCTAATCTATCACTGAACACACACACACACACACACACACACACACACACACACACACACACACACACACACACACACACACACACACACACACACACACACACACACACACACACACACACACACACACAGGTTTATATCTCAGTAAATGTATTTTACAGTCAAATATGACATGAGAGGTCATCTGTATTATATTGCTTTAATTACTCAAATATTTGAAGGTACTAGTGTGAAGTGCATTTAAGGCTCTCAGTGTGTCTGTGTTGGGGTCAGAGTACAACAGATAAGCTACAGTGTGGCCGCAGGTAAGGGTGTAGTCGAACACACTTTTGAACAATAAGTCAAACTGTACAGATAGTCAGAGCATGCAGAACAGAAGCCTCACCACTGCACGAGTCACAGTTTTTACATTTGCCTTTTCCCTGAATAGTTGTTCAATTACTTTCCTATTTCAACACATTTCCGCACATAATCGTTTTATTAATTAGTCATGAAATAATAAGCCTTTTCTAACTTCCCAATTACAAACGCTAACTTATAAATGCAAATATAAATGAGCGCGTAAAATATACATCTTATAGCATTGCTTCCATTTGTCTGACAGTAACAGAACTGAAGATAAGCGTACACGGAATTTTCCTTTTTTTTTTTGTCGTCCAGGTGGGTCGCTGGTCACGTGACTCGACAGTAAAACGCCTGGGTAAAGGTGCTTTGTGCGCTGCAGCAATTGTCATTTTACTGCCGCCCTCGACTTTCTGATCAGTCGCTGAGCTCTTTTGTG
Source organism: Neodontobutis hainanensis (assembly GCA_024349245.1). NCBI lineage: Eukaryota > Metazoa > Chordata > Actinopteri > Gobiiformes > Odontobutidae > Neodontobutis > Neodontobutis hainanensis. The sequence continues at coordinate 1,319,285 of JALDNG010000070.1, read as the reverse complement.
GCTGTTGTTTTCAATCGAAATGTCCATCAGTCGGAAAAACTGGTCTGCATTGTCCAGGTAAGGCTAACTGTTCGATTTTAAAAGGCACTGTTGAGCCGGCTTTGTAGCACTGTTAAGTCACATTTATGCATCTGTTTGATTAGGGTTAGTATTACATTATGGCTACCATTTTAGGTGTTCGTTAACGTTAGCCTGCTTACTGCTTTGAGAAGAGATGTGCTCTTGAGACTGTAACAGGCTGCACGAAATATGAGTTATAATGTATTGTTATCATTGGTACAAGGCTCGAGATAATATTTTTATTCTAAGTTGAGAGTCGTGTTTCTCTTTGCTCATAAGCAGTAGTTGAACTAGTACAGCAGGTTCTGTACAACCGTTATAACCATAATCTCACAGTGTATACTTTATCTTAATAGCATTAGTTGAAGGTGTGCATTTGCAAAGTTTCTACACTTTCACTTTGGCTCTGTGTGATCTGTCCTGCTGCTGCTTTTACTTTCGGTCAGCCTTACCCGGCAATGGACAATGGAGGATGAGGAAGAGGTAGAGAGGGAGAGGAGGAGGAGGGTGAAGAGCAGTACCACTGACCCTGATAGTGACTTCAGTCCCACATTTGGAGACCCAAGTGACAGCATCGATGGGACGTCCGCAAGTGACACGACCCCAGGCCTCAGCAGGTCAGTCCCTATTTTCACATGCATTTGCACTTCTACCTTCCATGATCGCCTTTTTTTTTTTCTTCTTTTTGGTTTGTAGCCACAGGGTTTCAGCTGGTTTCTGAGAGTCCTTTCTATTATAATGCACATTTTTGAGATAAGATTACACGAACACAGAGGGAGGATATGTACACTTCTGCACCGCGGGACTGTGCCATGTGTATCTATTTCAAACACACTAAAACCTGATCCAGTGCAGGAAAAGTATGAAAAGCTGTCACCTTTAGACGAAATACAGTTTTCAAAGAAACAGTTTACATTGCAACAGTAACTTGAGACAGGGCTTGAGAGAACATCTATGTGCGGTGTATTATGGTGTGTTTGTTTACAGTGTGGAGCAGATACAGCTCGACTTTGTGGAGATGCTTCGAGCCCGAGACGAAAAGCGGAGGTTGAGGCACGTGGAGACACTACGGCGGCAGAAGGGGGAAGAGGAAGACGAAGGGGGAGAGGCTAGAGTGGAGCTACTGGGGGACGTAAATGAGGAGAAAAGTGCAGTAGTATCACGCTCTGGGATCAATTTATCTAAACCTCAACAACCCACAAAAAGAGTAACTTGCAGCCCCAGAAGCAGCACTAGCAGCGAAACAAGCTCCAACAACACAGACAGACAAGTAAGAAAAAAAATAATAATTTAAACAGAAGAACTACAGAGAAGGCTTTCTGTCAGACCTGTAATACATGACTCAGTCAAAACAAAGTGCAATGCTGCCATGTGGTTATTTACCCCACACAAAGAGTTAATTATTACCTGTATATTCAAAAGTAACTGTGGTAAGCTTTCTACTTTACTTTACTTTTTACTAAGTACAAAAGAGTTACTCTTATCAAAATTGTTTGTTGAAATAGATCTCAAAATGAACTTTAACACTTCAATGCTAAACTAAACATATTATACATCTTAACTCTTGAAATGGCTCATCTGTGGTCACAAAATCAGACATACTGTGATCCTGCAAATGAATCTCTTAGACTTTGATAAGATTAATCTTTTATAACACTACTACACATGCGGTGTAGCTGCAAACGAGGGCATAAGCTTTTAGTTATATAACAGAAGGAGTGGCTGTGTACAAAAGCTTTTTATGTTCATACTGATGTTATTTCCGTTTCTTTCTTTGTTAGCATGAAAATGGAGAGTCATCAGCCAAAGACCATGAAGCAAAACCACCAACAAACCCGGCCCGCAAGTTTGTCAGGTTAACCAATGCATTCTTATTTCTTTCTTTTCAAAAGCTCATGCAATAGGTTGAATTTCTGCTAATAATACCTTTCTAAAGATAAGAATAGATGTAATCTGGTGTAATTATTAGAATAAAAAAGTAACTGCAGAAAGTATAAATAATATTTCCTCAGCCACACCTCAAAATGTTTATTTATTTGTTTTTGTTGCCTACATGCTTGCTTATCTAATCTATTTAATCTTATCTTAAACATTTGATATTACTATATTATTTTGTATTACTCTTTATGATGAATTATTTAGTCTTGGACTGTGCTGGACTGTTTGTCTTTTCGTTTCTGGCGCTGTAGCTCTGTGTCCATCTCACTTGATACGAGTCCTTCTACAAGCGGGTGCCCAACTCCCATCACCCCTTGCTCTCCTGTTGCTCCTCTCTCACCACGAGAAAACTGGTCCTCGTCGAGGGCAGCTCAAAGCCCTACTGAGAACGGACACACACATGAGGTGGATGCACACAATGTAACAGCTTTTGATGTTTTGGTTGTCAATCAGGAAGTGCAGGCAAAAAGCTAACTATTAAGTCCTTTAAGGAAACAGCTCCCTCTTGTGTTTAAACTACAATAATCATGGTGACGTACAACAACAGTATCTCTGAACTGAACGTATTCTCTTCACATCAGACCACTGCAAATGGCTCTAACTTTGAACCAACGACTAAGCCTGCCTTTGTTAGACAGAGCTCCAGGACCATCTCCTTCAGGGTAAACACAACACACACACACACACACACACACACACACACACACACACACACACACACACACACACACACACACACACACACACACACACACTAATATGACTAAGCACATTATCTGACATCAGTTATTTGCTTGTGCAGCACCTGCATCAGACATATCAGACATATGCTACATGTGTTATTGACTTTCCTCTATTTCTGCCTGGTTGACTAGAGTTGTACACTATAGTTTTACACTATAACAGCTTTACACATAGACAGATCTTTCACTTTGTCACATGCAGATGATGAAAAAGAAAGAAGAGGAGAGTTTGCCACTGCAGAGAAGGTATGGAATTATTTTCAGCTTTAGGTATACCCTTCACGTTGATTTTTATTAAACTACGTGTTCTGTTGTAGTGCAAGTGTCAGGATTGTGTCAAAGAAGTTTGAATACAATACAGTAAGATCTAATTTAACATAATATAAAATATATATTTTTTTATTTGATACAATAAAGTGGTCCTTTTTATTTCTCTGGACCAGGAGCCAAATCCAGAAGAAAACAAACCATCATCATTCCAAAGAAAGTAAGTTTGATTGTAAGTTATGTGCAAGATCTTCAATTTGTAAACCTACAAATACTTGAAGTATTTTTGTATTTTAACATTTAACTGCAGTGTTTACATTTGAGGGATGTAAATAGAAATTTGCAGAAGAAGACTCACTCACTCAAGGGACACTTTAGATTTGTCAGTTAACCTATACATGCATGTCTTTGGGCGGAAGCTGGAGTACCCGGAGAAAACCTGCGTTAACCCATGCAGACTCCTCACAGAGAAGGTTGTTAGCCTGAGTTGGCCGAGGACATTCAAGTCACTGCCACTGTGCACGTCTGTTACCTTATTATGAAGGCTATAAAGGAATATGGAGAATTTTTAACATTAGATGGAGATTTTCAACATTAGATTCCAACAATGAGAAACGATTGAGCCTTTAACGCTTTGTTTTTTATGATTAGTATTGTAATTTTTAGAAAGAAAATCTGTTTTGTTCAGCTCCAGGCAAAGGATTTCATCCAGGTCCATTCAGGAAAAGATGGAGAGACTGGCCCAGGCAGCACAAGTTGGTTCACATATTACAGTCCTAATAGTCTATAACATTTTGTAAATGTTACTCATGTTAACAGTGCTTGGTGCACATGTGGTTGTGTAGAAATCCGAAATGGTCCGTTCTCCTGATGTGGGCCAGAAGACTCTGTCTTTAATGGAAGAGGTATCCAGGAAGAGGGGACTGTTTGAGAAGGACCAGCAGGCACAGAGTCCCAGCAGCACCGGAGTAAGCAGACAGGTACAAAAACCTGGACTATTTCTTTGCACTTCTGTGTGTTTGCCTGACAGTGAGGTGACACGTTTATGTGTGTTATTAGGAATTCAGGAGTTTCAAATCCGGGATGTCTGAACGGATTAACAAGTGGATTAATAAGACTAACCAAAGTGGATCTTCACACAGTCCCTCGGTTAGTAAACGACAAATAGTGTTGTGACAAAAACCGCACTGTTTTCATTTGAATTACATTTTTATCTTATTATATTACTATGATATGATGAATAGTAAAGGTAATTTACTACAAGGTAATTGTAATGTACTGATTGGCCACTAGAGGGCTTTAGTGCTCTTTCAACATATTACTATGAGATGGTTTGGGTAAAACTTTGTTGTTTACATGCTTATTTCTTACTTTATTCAATTTTCTGAAGGACCTAAGACACGTGGACATCACCAGTAAGAGGAGCCTGTTTGAAAACAGAGCTGAAGACAGTGCTTTAAAATCTGTTAAGATTTAATCAAACAGGTGGGATTGTGTAATGTCCAGTACAGTTTACAGTACACTTATACCTGACACTCATCGACAAATTATTTCTCTGTTATCTTCTGTTTATCTGCAGGGTTTAAAACATTGGAACAGGCAGAGAGAGAGAGAGATCTGACTGATTGACGCTTCAGGCTTTTATGTTTTACCATTAGTGCACTAAGAAGGAACAGAGAGACAAACCTACAGAGGGATAAAGGGATATTGTTGTATATTTGCATTGCCACTGATTTTAAACATTAAAGAAATACAGGGACTGAATGGACAGGAGGTAAAAAGGGGAATCTTTTTAAGCACTTTAAACAGGTGATGGTCTTAATTAACTTTTGATGATTCAGTTAACGCTATAATGTTGTACAATCTTGTCTATGTATAGGTTTTTTTTGGGCAATAACCTGCCTGTCTGAGCAATAAAATGTTTTTTTAAATCCTCATTTCTGTTTCATTTGAATCTATTTTAGTGCCTCACAAGCATGATTTATCACACAGTGTGAAGGATAAATGCCTGTGTTGTGTCAGGAACTGTCTTTATCAAGCCCCGTTTGCCACCACAACCTTATTAGGGAATGATGATAAAGAGTGCAAACTATCGGTAGAGTTATTTATAACACAACAAGGGGTCCAAAAGATTGTGTCCCACCACAAAGTTCCCTCCAAGCTCTGAGGCACTCCATTAATGTCCCATTGCTGAACGGGGATCTTCTGCTGCTTTTCTGTCAAGTTTTCTATTTGTGTGGTAAGTTTTAGGTAAATCTGTTAGTTTCATCTTGATTCTGTTTAAAAATGATTACTTTTTCAGTTCTGTTTGGTCCCCCAGAATCCCAGTACCATGTCGGACAACGAGGAAGTGGTGGAAGAGTATGAAGAGTAGGTTTCTATCGTTTCTAGAACTGTGCTTAAACATGATGACTCCATGTTGTACAATACCTTTTCCATGTTATCATAAGCTGGTATGCAGAGGCATATACTTTCTTTACATCAGAATTAGAGGCAGAGCTTTGTTTTTCTAACATGCTGACAGACTGCTTTGTATTTATGTTTTGGTTTGGAAAAGTAATAGACTTTCTGTACATGTTTGCTTTTTACAGGGAGGAGGAAGGTAAAGACATTTCTTCATACATCCCCCTGTGAATGACCAGGACTGCAGTTTTCTCAGAGCAAGCCAGTGAGATTAAGACTATTGTGAGCTGTGTGGACTGTAAACACGTATGAGGTCAGGTTCAGGACATTTTGTTTGATCAGGAGGATTTATAGTACAGTTTCCATGGCTGTAGGTAAATGATTATGTCGTATGATAAACATGTATCATATAGCATCATATAATTAATAGGGAATTACGTTTCTATTCAACATGACTATTCTAACACCTGCTCAAGCAATAGTTGTCACTTTTATGAATTATAGCGTCATCGTCCTTGATCTTATCATGCTTTACAATTATATTTGTCTTTCATATTTCAGTTTTTATTGGTTGTTGGCTGTGTTGCTCACTCTACTTACATGCACTTTGCTTGGCAGGAGACCAGGAGGTAGAGGATGAGGAACACCAGGAGGAGGCAGAGGAAGGTACACTGCTCAATATAGGCATCATGGGGTTAATTTACTGACTAATAGGAACCTTTAGTCCAACAGACATGTCAGCACTGTTACCAAAAGCTCAGGTTCCTGGAAAAGTATGTGACTAAACACAGTCTGACTCTTTTTGCTGCTAGTCATCATGCCATTTCAGTCAATGCAGCTAGATATTGTCCAAAGTTGTATGGTTCACTAAAAAATCATATTCTGTAATGATGTCAGCACACTCACAGTTCAGAGAAGCAGACTCAAGTAAGAAGAACTCCGGTTGTAACATATTTCGTTAAAGCATGCATACACGAGGACTGATTTAATGTTATCATAGCACACTTTTTCGAGAAGCTGACTTTGACTGGTCTGAAGTATTAGACCAAATAAATACTGGACAATTTTGTATATTTGTGTTTTTATTAGAACAGAAGAACCTAGTGGAAACATGACTCATTAATACAAAACTGAGGCCGGCAACATAAAGGAACAGCTCTCCTTGGTGCTAGATTTTTACATTCACTTTTGTTCTTGTAAGTTTTATTACTTCTAGCATACATACAAAAAGAGTCAGGTGATGTTGGTCAATGGTAGTTTTTACTACTTTGCAAAATGTCTTACCAAACTAAATAGCTAAAGGGTAGAGACTAACAAAAGTGTGACTGATGGAAAGATACAAGTCTTTGAGAAACCTGGCAGGTGTTAAAATATCTTTGCAGACCTTATGTCCAACAATCTTAACTATAATAATTCATAAATACCTCATACAGCCCAACTTCTAATAACTGTCAGTTGTAAACAGTCAATTTAAACACAAGCACGGGTCTGTTTTTAGCCTTGTTGCTCTATTGTCAAAAGGAAGAATGTCGAGTGTTATCAGCTCTATCTGACAAGTCCACATACATTCCTCTTTGGCAGTTCGGTTTGTAAAGTTCGTAAACACCCACTAAGCCTTAAGCTATGTTTCCGTCCAAACAGAGAAAGAGAGGGCACAATCACATAGAAAGAAATACGGGATATGTAATTACTTTTACGATTATGACTGGAATATGTGAATAAAAGGTGGCTGGTGAGGCTTCCCATAAGCCAGAGAGTTACTTTCACACCCTGTAATTGTGCTAATTGTCACTAATCTGTTACTTTTTTGGGACAAAACTTTGCCAGAGGCCCCTCAAGAGGAAGACACAGTCGGTGCAGAGGAAGAAGATGATGATGAAAATGGTGAGAAATCCAATACCCCTCTCCAAAATCACATTGAACTGTTCGGTTTAGTTTTGTGACACAACATAGCAATGGCTATTAGTGTCTCACATTCTTCAACGTCAGATGGGAAATGATTAGGCCGTCTCAGCCACACTTCACTTCGGTATGCGACGCGTCTGCACTCACTTGATAAGTCCAATCTTTTTTTTTTTCCTCGGCCTCTCTCTTTTATTAGTCACACTAAAGTCACTCAGTCTGCCAGAGAAGAGGGTGCTCTGTCGCTCCCAGTCCTGAGGCGCTAGTTCATTAGTCACAATCAGTATCAGCTATTAAACCTAATCATGTTTTTATTAGGCTTCACTTTTGTAAAAAGAAAAAAAAAGTTGTTGGGTTTTAATATTCATTCCTTCGACTCAACAAATGCCTTGTGGTGACTTGTCCCTTCCCTGGTCACACCCAAACTGAGATTTTCCAAAATAGTTCACAAAAGTGTCATTGGCTTTTAGGGAAAATTCCACTTTCTTGTTCATTTTTTAATCATTTTTTTCATTTGTATGTAACTCTTTGGATTGGACCTGCCTTGAATTTTTTTTATCTTATTTGGGTGCTGCGACAGAGGCAACAAAAACAGTTTGACGAATGTTGCAGTGTTTTAAACACCACTACGTAAATGCCAAGCCTCTCAAGCTTTGCGTTGTTAATTTCAGATGGTGAAGCTGAGGAAGGAGAAGAAGGAGAAGGTAACATGCTTTGTTACATGTAACACACATCAGACATTGTTGTGTTTTGCATTCATACATCACTTTCACTTGCACTGGCAATTAGTTCAGCATATTTTATTTCCATCTGTGAGTCAGAGTCAGGGCATGGCTGTGATTGTTGGCAGGACATTTGGTGTGGTCTGGATGAGTTGATCTATTCATTAATATTGTCCTTTTTATTTTTTATCAGAAGAAGCAAAGCCAAAGCACAAGTGAGTATATTTTCAGTATTTACTTTTCAAGTGATTAACATAATAAAACTGTTTGAATACTTTGCAACAGTATTACTTATTTCGAAGGAATTCTGTAACGCAATGTTCAAACTAACTTGCCGCAATGAAAAATTGCCCTTTCATTTTTGCAGCATATAGCCTACAACTGAAAAAAATTAAATAAAAAATACAAATTATTTAGATTATATAATAAGTGAATCTATAAAATTGCACATATGTCAAATGTGCTTATAGCGTAACGTAACTTAGTCCAATGTGCTCACTTGTTTTCCAGGCCGTTCATCATGCCCAACCTCATCCCCCCTAAGATCCCAGATGGTGAGAAAGTGGATTTTGATGTGAGTAGCAGACTCCAGTTAATTTCCAACACACTGTTAGTTTTTGCCCTGAGAGTTTTAGAACTTTTAGATTGCTCGTGTTTCTGTAGGACATCCATCGTAAGAGAATGGAGAAGGACCTGATGGAGCTCCAAACTTTGATTGAGGTTCACTTTGAAGGCCGAAAGAAGGAAGAAGAAGAAATCATTCACCTCAAAGAGAGAATTGTAAATGCAATACTGTTAACTTCATTAAAAACGTATCCTCACATGCAGTCCATGATCTAGACTGGTGTCTCGTGCAGGAAAAGCGGCGTTCAGAGCGAGCGGAGCAGCATAGGATCCGCAGTGAGAGAGAAAAGGAGCGTCAGAAACGTCTCGAGGTAGACTAACAACGTCAAGGAGAGAAACGTGTTTTTTAATGCAATGCACCTCTTGATAGTTTACTTTGGCTCTGAACTGTAGGACGAGAAAACTCGCAAGGAAGAAGAGGAGGCCAAGAAAAGAGCAGAAGACGATGCAAAGAAAAAGAAAACCTTGACTAGCCTGCACTTTGGAGGGTACATGCAGAAGTTGGTAAGAAATCCATTGTTTAATAATCTCTACATAGAAGTTAAAGTTGAGTAGGCCAAATTCATGATATCTCTGTACTGTTCCACAGACAGAAAAACGCAGTGGCAAGAGGCAAACTGAGAGAGAGAAGAAAAAGAAGATACTCGGTGATAGGCGCAAACCTTTGGACATTGAGAACTACAGCCAAGAAAAACTCAAGTGGGCAGAATCATTACCTGCTTTTGCTGTGAAGATGTTGACTGCTCAACTAAATTTTCTGTGCCTGTGGTTTCCAGAGAAAAGGCTAAGGAGCTGTGGGAATGGATGCATGAACTGGAGGGAGAGAAATTTGATCTGCAATACCAGTTTGCCAGACAGAAATATGAGGTTTGTGCAATATATTCAGACCTGCCATTTTATTATGACCATTGTGAAGTTTTAAGAGACTTATAAAATCTCACTCTCATGACAATAAAGTGTTCATAGTATGTTTGATACAAAGAAAAATAATGCAAATGAGAAGATACAATTCACAATTAATGTCAAACATTTTTTCAGATTAAAGTGCTGCGGAACCGTGTTAGTGACCACCAAAAAACGTGAGACAATATTTTATTAACATACAGTAAAACTATTACTTTTTAACAAGTTGTTTAAATGTAACAAATAGGCCAAACTTCTTTATTTACCATAATAACAATACCTACGAAGAGAGTCCAACCCTCTGCAAGTTTTTCAAAATAATCCTTAACATTATTTGTATATATTAAATCTAAGCAGTGTGTTGCTCATCATCATAACTAAGGGCCTTGTGTAAATACAGTTGAAATTTGACTTGTCCTTAAAACTGTTCAAACCCGTCACTAACAAGGGTGGGCTGTTAGTTTGGGTGTGGCAGGTCAGCTGTCACAAACGAACCCTAGAGGACTGCACTCTACTCACCGTGCTCAACAATCTTGTGTGCAGACAAACTAGTTTACGGGCTTTGTGTCCCTTGTGACCCTTTTTCTTTTTGTAGAACCAAGCGGACCAAGAGAGGCCTACGGAAATAGAGATAACAACCATCTGCCCTGTCTTTCAGCTCATTCATAAAACGTCTTTATTAAAGGCTGGATATCTACTGTGCAGAAATAAATAATTTTTGCCATTCTTAAATGTTAAAAACTGTCATCGTGTATTAAACAATGTTATTGCAACCCAGAGCTTCTTGTGTGTTTAGCCCTTTGTGCGTGTGTTCAAATGAGGCATAAAGAAAGCAAAAAGCAAAGCCAAAAACTGAGCTCTTCCTACTGGTGCAGGCTCTGACATGACTAGCACTGCATGATGCTCCTTGGGCCGCCGCCCAGACACCCTCCACCTGACACAAAGCAGAGCACAAAGACAATGAGTCACTTGTCTACAGTTAATCCAGGTGGGAAAATCCTGTGCAATTTAAATCTATTCTTTTGACTAGAAAATACTGCATTCTGGAAAGTATATATACACAAATGTACCCTCTACTTTGATGAATCATTCAGCATTTAGTTTCAAGACTTAATCATAAATTGAATTAAAAGTGTATTTCAAACAGTCATGGTTATTATGAATCATTAAATTTAGTTGCATACAAAATACTGAAATAAAAAGTTTAATATTTCTAACATTGTATGTACAGTCAAAAACATTATGAGAAATTTAAAAAATATTGGAATTATTTTTTTTTTGTTCCACATTTCCTAAAAGGGCAAACGGCAACACACTAAGGGATATGTTTAGGTGAGCTAAGCCTGTGGACAAACAAAAATACATTTGTCCTACAAAAAGGCCTAATGACCATAGGAATAATAATGACAGAATAATTCATACTTTGTTGTAACTTTTTTTGTTACAAGACAAAAATCAGCCGGCCCTGCGGAGATGTTTAAGCCTTGTTTTAACAAACACAAAGGCATGCACACAATGAGAAACTTGCTTTAAGGCATGGTTGAAACTTTTATTAGTTTTTAAAGCACTGTTAATGGCATTAGTTGGTGCACTGTATTACATAACAGAATATTACACTACAGCCTGCCGTTGCTTGGACAGCATAATGATTTTTGTTAACAAAGGTTTACACATAACCTCGAGTAGAAATAACATCAGCACATGTTCCGTGTGTAAGCCCTGCACAGACTTGTGGCAGGGGATCCTCTTAATTATACACCACATACACATCTGTCCAAAATGCATCATACGCAATACTGACAGCAAACAGTTTTCCAATTCCTTTACATTATTGTGCGTAAGAAGAAGTACTTTTATTGAATTTTGAATTTTGTGTGTTAAAAACCCAGCACTCACCTGATTGAATTAAAAAAAAAAATAAAGATGATTTGACTTTTAATTTGTAAACATTTAGTGGATGGACATGAGTCAGATTACTTCTGGTTTTAAAATAACTGAGTATATGACAATTTAAAAAATCTGACAGATATTCAACTTCATTATAAAAAGGGTTCTTCCCCCTTTTGCTCCTAAAACACAATATCTCTTTACCAATTGTTTCCCCTTCTTTACAAACAAACAAACAACTGAATGAATATCCAAACACAGAAAAAGAACAGATAGACTGCAGTTTGTTGGATATATATTGAAAAAAATGAACCACACAGACTGCAAATATAAAAA